>PISX010000228.1:106838-294338 GCA_004024625.1 Mellivora capensis | reverse complement strand
AGCCTGACACAGAGTAGGTGCTTAATATAAGCTTATTGACTAATTATCTGCCTCAGCAGGTAAAGTGGTGAATCAAGGCAATTATTCAAATAAAGGAGACTAATAAAATGCAAAACAAATGTACCAACAAAAGCAAACAAACCATCAACATTCCTGTAACGGATATTAGGACATTTTACTTTTTATTTTCTTGACTTTTGAGGCTAATTACTTCAAGTTTCCATTTGTTTATCGGTATCAATATAGCTAAAATATTCATGACACATGGTACAACCTAAACGATTTTCTTGTCCCAACTTAAAATAATTTGCCCCTCAGTAAATTCTTTGGTTGATACAAAATCTTCACCTAGTTTCTCAAGTAGTGAAGTATTACTAAATAAGATCTTACCTAACATTAACAGAAAAAAAGAGTTATGAATATGTCAATTACAGCTCTCTTAAGTTATCCATTAGCTCCACTTCGGGTGTAAAGGCTTTTCTTTTTTCTGTAAAAATTGCCTAACAGTTGTGAGAGAGCCATAGACAGTATTCTCGATAATGTGTCCTTGTGTCATGAAAGCATTGGCATTTCTTTTGCCTTCTGTGAATCATATCATAGCTGGCATACTGAATTAATCAATAGAAGCATTCTGTATCTATTAACAATTTACTCTGAGGGAATAAAAGTCCTAGGAAAGTAAAAGAAAGAATTGCCCCTGTTTAATTTTAAAGCAGCTCTATTTGGCCCTTATCACATTAAGCAAAGAAGAGAGATTGCAGGATCCCTGCACTCATGCTTTAAATATTTTTTTAAAATGAGATGAGTTTGAATAAATAGATAAATAAGATAGTTGTAATGGAGCCTAACATTTTCTTCGTCTAGACCTATGGTATTTTGTTTTAGTACGATATTCAAATGAATGATTTCAGGAAAGTTGTAAGAGTGTGCTCTTTATTTGTAGCCCTGACCTATGTATATTATTAACATAATACATAAAAGAAGGATCTACGTCTTGTAGAAAGAGTATTTACATTTATTTTTTTTTAATAGGGCAAACATTCATGCTTCCAGAATGAAAGGGCTGTGGACATGGGGAATGGCTATAGGAAATTTGCTTCCGTTTAACCAAATAGAATTTCTTAGCCAACCTGAAAACAAATGCTTTAGAACCACCCCCACCCGTCCCCCCGGCCCCCAATCCTTTCAATTCCTCCTGTTTGGGTGGGTTTTATTTAACAGTCAAGCTCAGGAAATTCAGAGCCTTGAGAAATAAGTTTCCACATTCTTTGAGGAAGTTTAGAAAGTTTCTCTTTTTTTGTTGTTTTTGTTTTTGTTTTAAAGTAAAGGTTAAAAAAAAAAAAAGCTCCACAAAAGAGGTCCTTGGGTTAAGTTGGTCTTCATCCAATGCTTAGCTGAAAACATAATAATCAAATACAGAAATTTATAAAGATAAAACTACAGTTTCCCCCCTGAGCTCCCTGTTAACATTGTGCATTAAGCACGTAAAGGTTGTACCCCAGAGCCTGTCCCAGGTAACTGGAAATAAAGGCACTTCTGCAGTCTCGGGAGACAGGCAGGTGCTCTTCTCTTTGGCAGATATTAATGCTGATGCAGTAAACATTTCCAGAGAAGCTTTCCCAGAGTGGAGTCCTTTGCTTTTTCCCCATTAATTCTCCTGCCTGTTCTTTGAGCTTGAAAAGAAGAGAACTGACAGCATATAAAAAACAGTGAATAGAAGATGGACAGAAATCAGAAAGAAGGGAAGTGATTAGAGATGGACCCAGAAAACCATCCTCTTCCCTGACAACTGCCTTGTGGAGGTAAAGGAAAAACCAATTCCTAGAAGCATCAGTTATGAACTTGTGTGCGTCTCACTCTCCATTTTCTATATTTTCTTCTCTAAAAATGTTTTGCATTTTTAATTAAGTAGAAGTTTTAGTTTTTTAAAAGTAAATGGTCTTTCAAGAATTTGCCTTAGTCCATGTCGGAGAATAATATAGTTGGAAAGAAACTTCAAGATTATTTGGTACTAAATCTTCAAGGGATTTAGGAGGAAGTCAACTACTCTGACTCCAGGTTTTGAGCCTTTTCACCTATCTATCTGTCTATCTATCTACATGTTTACATGTAAATGTGTAACATACACATATATGTAATTTTCCTGTTTGTATGTAGGAAAATTGTAAGGACTACAATGTATGCCAACCTCTTTATCACCAGTGATTGTGTAGAGGACAGCAGTTTGCAGATAGCAGATATTATATTTGCCTCATTCGAGACCCACTGCCCACCCTTTTCTACCCAGTTGTCTTCAACAATTCCCTTGACTTCTGGTTTCCAGTTGGGTTTAGTCAACAGAAGCATGGGCAGTGCATTCATAGAGCAGAGGGAAGTAAGTAGAAGTATTTATTTTCCCACTCCTTTCTTACCAGGCCACAAGTTGTCAATGGCTACAAAAATAGTGTAGTATAATCCACTGAATCACCCACTGAATAAATATTTATCAAGGCCCAAACTGTAATAGGTACTGGGGGCCCAACAGACACCAAAGCATGAGATCTCTGCCCACACAGAATTTATTCTTAAAAGTGTCTCTTTTGATTTTCATTTTTAATCATGAAATATTTGAAGTATTTTGGGATCCATCCTTTAGTCAGAGGCCTTTTTTTTTAAAGAATTGGAAAAAATATCAAAAGCAATCATTGTAAATCCTGGTAGTTATTTGATATGTTCATGGCAAACAGCTTATATACACGAGGGAAATTGTTGAGTAAAAAAGAAAAGAAAGTAAAATGAACTTTGATTACTTATTAATGTGCATTTGAGTTGCAATGATACCAAATGAATTAGTGAAATATTAAAGATGGGTGTGTAAATGGAGAGACCCTATTTCTTATCAGGCGTACTTTAAAGCATGCCAAGCACATGAATGAAACTAGGCTCTAAGATGAATTAAAAAATGCAGATGATCTTTGCTTAACACTTTCAGGTTGTTTTGATATAGGAAAGAAATTCATCATTCATAGAGGAACTTATTTGAGTTATAGATTTGACAACTAAGACTGAACATACATAGTGATAAAACATCTGCTCAAGTCTAGTCAAAAGCTCAGTCAATTTTGTGAAGAAATCAGTCAAGCCTGTTGCTTGGTGGCACGTAGACAAAACCACCAACTGATCGACTGAGTTTTTCACTTTTGAATGGGTTGTTTGGCATCATGTAGACCCAGCCTATGATTATACTGCCATCTGTATTCTTTCTTACATCAGGCTTATTTCAGCCACAACTTATACATGCTGTTTTGAGAAGAACTAGTCAATATTTTGGTTTGTCTTTAGCTATAAGAGCGCCGTAGACAGTCTTGCGTGAACTTGGCTCTGCCTTGCTAATTCTCTGTCAGTTCTGGCAGCTATAGGAATTTAAGTTCATGGTGTAGATATTTGGATTCCCCTCAAAATAAAAATAAAATATGTAAAATAAAATCTCAAAATAGGCTGCTTGTCTTTAACAAAAATACCCAAATTCCTAGAAATGGCCAGCCATAGTCAATATGTATATATGTGAGAGTATAATTTTAATGTTAAAACAATACAAACAGAATAGAATATTTTGAAGTTAACAATGGCTCATGTTATCATAGTTTTCAAACTACATGAACCAATTGAAAAAATCTCCCTTTACCAAATTCAACAGCACACAAATGCTTCTGAAACTATAAGATACTTTGTGATGGTGGTGGGATTGGAAATTGCAAAATGAATTAAAATGTTTATCCTCACTAGCACTTTAACAATTTGTTACAGACACTATAGTGACCAGTTATTTCTTCTAAGGACATAAGCTTAAAAAAAGAGAAAGTTTGAGTTTGGAGGACAATGAATCATCAAAAAGTTTTTGTGTAATGATAAAATTGCTCTCTGGTTTTAACAGATCTGAGCCATACTAAAACATGTACTGAATCAAAATCCCTTGTTTGTTAGTTTGTTTTCTTTAGTGGAAGTTGAAGGAAGTGTAAGTCAAAAAAAACAAGAAGGAAATAACTATTCTTTATTCAACAAAGGGATAAATAAGGCAGATTTAGGTTTTATGGGCCCTGAAATTTATATAGTTTGGGTGCAATGGTTTTGAAAAATGGATAAAATTACAAATAAAAATTAGAAAGTAGAAAAGTTAATGCTATTTCATTGAGAGGAATGTTATTTAATTTAATTAGTATTACTTAAAAATAGAGGAAAGAGATCTTTGGAAGAGGCACGTGCAAATGAGGGACCGAAAAAGTTGAGGTTCATTACTTTCATAATGTAGCCAATAATGGACTAACAGAATATCCTAGAACAACTACAACAATAAAAAAAAATATTACCTGGAATTTGAGCACAGGAAAATAGTTTGTGATAAAGATTATAATTTATGATATATCTTACACCTAGATCTCTTTCGGCTGCCACTATTCATAAATAACACTTGTAGGGAGGTAATCTGTGTTTCTTTTTTCCTTTATTCCAGTAAAATCTGGTCATCTGACTCTTCATTACTTTATGAAACATTTTAGAATCACTCATTAAAGACTCTTTAAGCATTAGAAGAAATAGGCATATTACCAGAAGAAATATGGTGGTCCCAGAGATGAAGAGGCCACAGGTTTTTGTCTCACAGGTCATCAGCATCTTCACTTGACAGATAAGTGGAATAAAGCCCATGGAGGAGAGGCAACTTGCCCAACCTCACACAGCCCTTTAGTGGCAGAGGTGAGTTTGGAGGACACACCTGTGAACAGTCAATCCAGAACTGTACCCGCTGCATCTGACTTCACATCAACCTCCAATCTCCCATTCTCATCACCGAGTCAGCCAAACAACTTCATTGTTGCAGTCACCACTGTTGCCATCTAGATTAGGATACTTAGAACTACCTGGTGAGTTGTAATGCCTTCTCTCAGGATAATACGGTATTGGTTCAGTTTCACATGAGCCTTCAGAGAACATTATGGGTGTTGACATGAGCCTTCAGAGAACATTATGGGTGTTGACACTTACTTGCCCTGACCACTGGAACAACTGTGGCTGCCAGGCATCCTGCCAATCATGAGTAATGTGGTTAGCACAAACCCAGGTACATGATTCTCTACTTTTAAGATATTTCTTCCGGTTATTTATTTTATTAACTCAGACACAGTTGATATGGGAGTTCTTGACACTGTTTTTCTAGCAGGTTGGCAGAGGTTAAGTCTCCCACAGTAACAATTAAAAATACTGATTTAAATATGAAGACATATTTGTAGGTATACCAATAATATGACAAGAAAGTTCAATAGTTCTCAGAGGTCAAAAACTATGCGAACGTTAGAACCCAAGAGGCAAGTAAAACAGTTACTATGATTTGTGTCCTTAGGACACTGATCAACCTAGGTGAAACAGAGTGTCCTTTTTCCATCTTCACAGATTGCATTGCTCACAAGGGAAGGATATGGTGTCTAAAAGGTGACTCTCTTTATAAAAATAGTTGGGGCCCCAAAGAGCCACAATCTCAGTATAAGTAGAAATATTACCTTCTCCCAAGGGATCAGCAACAGAAATTGCTCATCTTAAACTTTGACTAAAGGAAAAACCTCTTCTTTGGGAATTCATACCACAAACCAATCTTTACCAGTGAGGTTTACAAACAGAATCCATGGCACCTAGATATGGGCAAATAAAAATCAAACCCACACCTTCATTAGAGTGATGCTTGATCATGTACCCCAAGTACCTAGCAGGAACAAAAGCAAATTGTCTCTAAGGAGCCTGTTTTAATACAAACCTCAACAGATGTGCATAAATAAATTTCAGAGAATGCGAACTCAATTTCAAAATTACAAAACACATAAATCAGCAGAAAACAAGACCAAAAGAATCTGACCCCAAATTTTCATATATTGAAAATATATATTAAAAAATAATAGAGACTAAGCAGGTTCAGCATGTTTAATAAATTAAAATAGGGGATAAAAATAATGAAGAGAGCAAAGTCTATTAAAAAAATGACCAAGCAGTTATAAAATTAACCAAAGAGATCAATGAAAGAAAAATGTGATAAGTGAAATTAAAAACTCAACACTTACCTCTAAAATTAGATTAGACACAGATAAAAAGAGAATTTATAAACTGGAAGATGTATCTGAAGAAATTATCAGGATTGTAGTAAAGTAAAATGAAAAGATAGAAAACATGACTGAGTTATTAATAGACATGGAGGATAGAGTGAAAAGTCTAAGGCATATACATTTAGTGTTTTATTAAGAATGGAGAGAAGCAACATTTAAAGATAAAATGACTAACAGTTTTTCAGAATCAATGAAAAACACTCATCCTTAGATTCACGAAATCCCAAGGAAAAATTTTAAAAATCCACATTTATCCATATTTATACCTATGTGTATAAATAGATATACAGAGACATATATGGAGAGATATATAGTGCTAAAATTGGATATTTCTGAGGACAAAGAAATGATCTTAAAACCAAATGGAAAAGATAAATTGTCTAAGTAAATATAATGATTCAGTTAATATTTGCATTCTCATCAGTAGCAATGGAAGCCAGAGACAATAGAATATCTTCAGTGAACTAAGAGAAAATTAATGTGAACCTAGAATTCCATATTTAACAAATGTATCTCAAGAGTGAGGGTGAAATATATTTGCATGTGAAAAGTCTGACATGCAATGAGGGATGATGATCAAAGAAAGTAATTAATATGTTGGTAAGGCTAAACAAACATTGACTATATAAAACAATACCACTTTTGTGTTTATAAAAGAGAAAAATAAGTAAAATAAAAATCCATGTAGCAATACTGAAAGAAAAGGGAAGAAGTTGTCAGGGTAATAGTATCCTAACATTTGTTTGAAAGGAACATGAATTGATGATTAATTTCATAATTTGAGAAGTTGGTGTGCATGTTAAAATTCCTAGTTACTGGGGCACCTGGGCGGCTCAGTGGGTTAAAGCCTCTACTTTTGGCTCAGATCATGATCCCAGGGTCCTGGGATTGAGCCCCGCATCGGGCTCTCTGCTTGGCAGGGAGCCTGCTTCCCTTCCTCTCTCTCTGCCTGCCTCTCTGCCTACTTGTGATCTCTGTCTATCTAATAAATAAATAAATAAATCTTTAAAAAAATAAAATAAAATTCCTAGTTATTACTAGAAGAAATGAAACACAGTGTTAAGTAAAAAGAAAAAAATATAATGAGAAACCATACTCTGTACATTCAAAAGAAGAAAATAAAGCGGCAAAAATGAATCTAAAAAAGGAGAGACAAACTTTTAATCTCAAAATATGATTTAAGCTTAAATAATCATTATATATAATAAATCTGAGTTAAATGATCCAGCAAAAAACAAATAGACATATTTAACACATAAAAATGCGAATAGTTTTTAAAAAATAAAAGTAGCTTGAATGGACAAGAATAGGAAAATGTATACCACCAAAATCCAAAAACAAAAAGGAAAAAGAAGACTAGTGCAGTTTGATTATTATCAGACAAAATTAGACATTAAGCTGAAAAGAATTCCTGAGATTAAAAGAGAACTAGATAATGATGAATGACTCAGTCCAATGGAAAATACAAAAGTTTAAAATACTGGTCACTTATAATATATAAAACAAAATCTTCAAAAAATATATAAAGCAAAAATTAATACAAGTGTAGATTAATTCATTATATTGGAACAATTTAACTATACCTATCTTTAGCTGAGAAAAACCAGAATATCTATTCAGAAGACAATTTTCAAGCTTTATCTAATAGACCTATGTACAACATGTTTCAAATTCTTTTCTCTTTCTAGAAAGAAAGATAATTTAGAAGATAAAATAAGAGAAAATTTTTGCCCTAAGTTGTCCAGTAAATATTTGTTGGATGATTAATATTAGTCCATAATTCTCTTATGACATTTTCTTTAAATTTGTTATATATTATGTTTGTTATATATTACATTTTATTTAAATTTGTTATATGTTATATGTTAAAATATGTTATATGTTCTTTAAATTTGTTATATTGTTATATGTTATGTTAAATTTGTTAAATTTGTTATTATGTTTTCCCTGGTGGCTTAGATTTTTTTTTAACCTTTGAAAGTATATATAGTTATTGAAATATTTTAAACCTCAAAGTAAAAACTTCTTAATACTCAAAGAAAGTAAGCATCATCTATTGTCCCCGTGGTTTAAGTTGAGCTTATCTTAATTTTATTACAATCAAAGGTAGTTGTCTAATAACTTAGTATATTCAAAGTCACAATAATTACCTTATAAATTCAAACTATCATTCTTAGAAAGTTACGTGGCTTAAGGATGCTGGTCCTCTAGGTATACACTCTATTATGTGGAAGTAGTTTATCATCATCCTATCTATATGGGCTAAATCCTTTAAGCAATGATCAAAGAATTTTCTGTCCCTTTATCTTTGGCAGTCCCCTAAGTGATGCTCCATGAGGGTATTCCTAGTGTGCCCCACATTCTACAGAAACACAAAAACAATTCCAGTTGTAAAAAAACAAAAAAAGGAAAGAGAGTGAAGTACTTATCCAATGAACTCCATTACATCTATAACCACTTGAATAATTCACCCCACTTTTTTTCTTTTTGTCAGAATTAGTTGGATAAATGCCTTAGTTTTCCATTTTGCTTAATCTGTGTAGACAGAGCCAAAGAATCTCTCCTCCCTTCAACACAAGCTTTTCCACTGCACAAATGATGCTAATGCTTGTGATTGGCATGACACAGCACTCTAAACCATTTGACTCCAGTGAATTAGTCAAGCAAGAATGTCTGAAAGCAGAGTGACTCCGTTTGAGTACTTAAATGCACAGCAAACAAGTGCTTGCCTTTTTTTCTTCTCTAGTGCTGTCTCATGAAGCAGTGTATTATTACAGATAATCTACAGTGAATAAAAGACAAAGCATTCTGTATTCAAAATATACACACATTTGCC
Organism: Mellivora capensis; assembly: GCA_004024625.1. Lineage (NCBI taxonomy): Eukaryota > Metazoa > Chordata > Mammalia > Carnivora > Mustelidae > Mellivora > Mellivora capensis. The sequence goes on along the minus strand of PISX010000228.1, from coordinate 285,377 downwards.
AAGTTTACCGAACCTGTGATTTTTCAAAATAAAAGATACAAATATTTATTTGAAAAATGATATAATTAAGAGAAACTTACTACAGAGCAGTAACCACACATGCTGTATAACCAAGCCATAACACCAATAAACAGGTTTTGCTGACAGACACCTATTGTCAATAAGATTAGTTGAACTCAAAAGAGTGCCAGGAAACCTCTTTCATGCTTCAACAAAACATAATTTGTTTGAAGTAATGATGACTAGTTATGTATAATTATCTGATTATCAAAAAAAACTTGTTTAAACAACTTTAGTGTGCTACATTATAAGGTTTCATTTAGTCTCTGAATTATTTAATGTTTATGTAGTTCTGAGACAAACTGCACAATTCAAAACCAATTAAAAGATTTGCCCAGATTACCCATAACTTGTAAATTGGCACAACATGGTAGGATACTTATTAAGTTGGGATGTTTTTTGGAGAGTAGTAGGGGCTTCAAAAAATAATGAAGTTTTCCAGAAGGGGGAATAGTTTATAAATCATCACTCAATGAAAATGATTCATGAAATTGTATCAATTTTAATATAAAACAACATAATTCTTATCTCTTGTGTAGATAGACTTTTAAGATGTATGAGAAAGTGAATTGCTTATACTATGCAAATGAAAATAATCATTCAGTGTCTAGCAGACTCTTGGGCAATCAGGAAAAATATTTAGATTTATACACAAAGAATTTTAGTCATTCTTAATGTTCTGGTTTACTTGGAAACACAATGAATTAAACTAATATTTTCTAGTCAGATGTCATAAATTAACTTTGCTTCTTGGAACAATTATTTTGAATACTTGCCCAATGAGTTAATACTAAATTTTCCTTCCCAGGTGAGGTTCCAGTTCCTTATGGGAGGTAACATAATCTTAATAATTATCAGGAAAAAAACAAAGATGGTTATAAGACTTAAACTTTTATTTAAGTTTAAGGTAAATATATATATGATATTGAGCCTAAATAACCTCCATGCATTTACATTATTACCAGTTGACAGTATCAGGAATACTTTGGTCACAAGTTATACAAAATAATATGGGATAGTAAAAGGAGGATTATTTTTTTCCCTGGAATAAGGAGTTTAGAGATAGGCAGACAGCTGATGACATTGGTTCCATGATTTAACCATACTGGAGCTAATATCAAATGGATTGTTCCTGTACGTTGTCTCATGGCTGCCCCATCTCTTGGCATTGTGTTCCTGTCAAGGGAAGAAGGAATCAGGGAAACTGAAATGTCAGCACTATCCGTTGCTTTATCAGAAAAGTAAAAGCTTTCCCCCAGTATGCTCCTGCAGCAGAATTTCTTTCATCTTATCAGTCAGAAATATATCACATGGCCATGCCAAGCTGCAAGGACAGGTGGGAAAATGAGTATTTTCCTTTATCGTGGAAATGGGCAACAGAGAAAAAGTTTGCATCAGCTAAATAACAATGTTATATTGACATTAATATTCTAACTATAGGAGAGTGATTATTTACATGCATCTCAGAATATTTTTTTTCAATCAAATAATCAAATCAATTGATTATTTACATGCATCTCAGAATAATTTTTCCCTGCCTGCCTCTTAGAATTCTATAAAGGTTAAATGAGATGATATACCTGAAATTGCTCTTTAAGCTATAAGGATAAACATAGTTTAGTCAACATTGGTGTGGGAACACAACTTCACAGGTCCTACACCATAACTACCATCTATCATCAGTCACCTTAGTTTAGCCTCCCCATTTCCAGAAACCCAACCTGCAGACTTGTAAGCACAAGTGTACTACAAGTCCTGACATAGAGAAGTCAAGATATTCACAATAAGTGCAGAGGGGGAAAAAAAGAAATAAAGCAATTAGAAATAAAGTGTTATAAAGGAATGAAGACAAAGATGATTTAATGTGACTTATAATGTCCATCTAGAATAGAAAACCTAAAAAGGTATATAAAATTCCACACTGTAAATGTAGAAAATTTCCCTGAAATTGAAGGAGGACCTGATTAAGTACATTTAAAGAAACTATGTTTCAGGAAAAAAATGATAAAAATTTAGGCTGGCTAAAATATTAAGCCTCAAGTAATTTTTAAAAATTTTAATTCCAGTATAATTACCATACAGTGTTATATTAGTGTCAGGTGTACAATATAGTGGTTCAACAATTCTATATATTACTCAGTGATAAGTTGACATTTAATTCACCCATTTCACCTATTCCTCCACCCACCTCCCCTCTGGAAACCACCAGTTTGTTGTCTATAGTTAAAAATCCGTTTTTTGGTTTGTCTATTTTTTTCTTCGTTTTGTTTCTTAAATTCCACATATGAGTGAAGTCATATGGCATTTGTCTTTCTCTGACTTAATTTCAGTTAGTGTTATACCCTCTAGATCCACCCATGTTGTTGTAAATGACAAGAATTCATTATTTTTTGTGGCTGACTAATATTGCATCGTATATATATACACACATACGTGTATATATATAGTGTGTGTACACACACACTTCTTTTATCCATTCATCTATCAGTGGATACTTAGATTGCTTCCACAATTTGACTTTTATAAATAAAGCTGCAATAAATATAAGGGTGCATATATCCTTTCAAATTATTGTTTTTGTACCCTTTGGGTAAATACCCATGGTACCATTATTGGATCATATGGTAATTCTATTTTTAATTTTTTGAGAAGCCTCCATACTGTTTCCACAGTGACTGCACCAGTTTGCAGTCTCACCAAGAGTGCACAAGGGTTCCTCTTTCTCTGCATCCTCACCAACACTTGTTTCTTGTATTTTTGATTCTAACCAGTCTGACAGGCATGAGATGATATCTCATTGTGGTTTTGATTTCCATTTATCTGATGATTAGTAATTTTGAGCATCTTTTCATGTGTCTGTTGACCATCTGCAGGTCTTCTTTGGAGAAATGTCTATTCATGTCTTCTTTCCATTTTTAATTGGATTATTTGGGTTTTTTGTTGTTGCTGAATTGTATAAGTTCTTTTTATATTTTGGTTACTAACCCTCTATTGTATTGTCATTTGAAAATACAGCTCCATGCAGTAAATTGTTGGTTATTTCCCTTACTGTGTAAAAGATTTTTATTTTGATGCCATCCCAGTAGTTTAGTTTTGATTTCCTTCCCTTGTCTCAGGAGCTGTATCTAGAAAAATGTTGCTATGGTTGATGTCAGAGAAATTACTGCTACTGCTCTCTTCTGGGATTTTTTTTTTTATGGTTTCAGGTCTTAAATTTAGGTATAATCCCTTTTGAGTTTGTTTTTGTGTGTGGTGTAAGAAAGTGGTCCAGTTTCAGTCTTTGCATGTAGCTGTCCAGTTTTCCCAATGCTATTTATTGAAGAGATTGCCTTTTTCCTGTTGCATATTCTTGCCTCCTTTGTCAAAAATTAATTGGTCAAATAATCATGGGTTTATTTCTGGGTTCTCTGTTCTGTTCCATTGATTTAAATATGTCTATTTTTTTACCAGTATGGTACTGTTTTGATTACTACAGCTTTGTAGTATGTCTTGAAATCTGGGATTGTGATACTTCCAGTTTTGTTCTTTTTCAAGATTGCTTTGACTAGTTGAGGTCTTTTGTGGTTCCATACAAGTTTAAAGATTATTTGTTCTAGTTCTGTGAAAAATGCTGTTGGTATTTTGACAAGGATTACATTAAATCTGTATATTGCTTTGGAAAGTATGGACGTTTTAACACTATTGGTTCTTCCAATCTGTGAGCATCAAGTATACTTCCATTTGTTTGTATCATCTTTCTCCTGTCAATGTTTCATAGTTTTCAAGTACAGGCCTTTCATTTTCTAGGTGTTTTATTATTTTTGGTGCAATTGTAAATGAGATTGTTTTCTTAATTTCTCTTTCTGCTACGTCATTATTAGTGATAAAAAAAAATGCAACAGATTTCTGTATATTGATTTTTGTGTCCTGCAAACTTACTGAATTCATTTATTGGTCTTACCGGTTTGTTTTTTTCTGTGTGGTTTTTTGTTTGTTTGCTTTTGTTTTTGTTTTTTGGTGGAGTATTTAGGAGTTTTCTATATATAGTATCATGTAATCTGAGAGACTGAAAGTTTTACTTCTTCCTTGCTGATTTGGATGCCTTTTATTTCTTTTTCTTGTCTGATTGCTGTAGCTAGGACTTCCAATACTGTGTTGAATAAAAGTGGCAAGAGTGGACATACTTGTCTTGTTTCTGATTTTAAGGGAAAAGCTCTCAGTTTTCCACCATCAAGTATGATATTAGCTGTGGGTTTTTCATGTATGGCCTTAATTATGTTGAGGTATGTTCCCTCTAAACCTATTTTGTTGAGGGTTTTATTCAGGAATGTACTTTGTCAATGCTTTTTCTGAATCTATGTTTTTTATTCTTTTTCTTGTCATTTTGATGTATCACATTGACTGATTTGCAAATATTGAGCTACCTTGCATCTCAGGAATAAGTCCCACTCAGTTTTGGTGAATGATCTCTTAATGTATTGTTGTATTTGGTTTCCGAATATTTTGTTGAGGATTTTGGCATCTATGTTCATCAGAAATATTGGTCTGTATTTCTCTTTTTTTGTGGTGTCCTTATCTGGTTTTGGTATAAGGCTAATGCTGGATTCATAGAATGAGTTTGGAAGCTTTTCTTCCACTTCTACTTTTTTGAATAGTTTGAGAAGAATAGGTAATAACTTTTCTTTCAATGTTTGGTAGAATTTACCTATGAAGCCACCTGGTCCTGGACTTTGGTTTGTTGGGAGTTTTTTAGATTACTGATTCAATTTCATTGATGGTAATTGGTCTGTTCAAGTTTTCTATTTCTTCTTGATTCAGTTTTGGGAGGTTATATGTTTCTAGGAACTTATCCATTTCTTCTAGGTTGTCCATTTTGTTGACATATAATTTTTCATAATATTTTCTTATAATCTTTGCAGTTATGTGGTGTCAATTATTTCCTCTCTTTCATATCTGATTTTGTTTATTTGAGTCCTCTCTCTTTCTCTCTCTCTCTCTTTTGATGAGACTGGCCAAAAGTTTATCAATTTTATTGACCTTTTCAAAGAACAAGATCCTGGTTTCTTTGATGTGTTCTATTGAGTCTTTTTAGTTTCTATTTCATTTATTTCTGCTCTAATCTTTATTATTTCCTTCCTTCTACTGGTTTTGGGTTTTGTTCTTCTATTTATACCTTCTTTAGGTATACAGTTAGGATGTTTATTTGAGATTTTTCTTCCTTGTTGAGGTAGGCCTATATTACTATAAACTTCCCTCTTAGAATAGCTTTTGCTACATCCCAACAATTTTGGACCATTGTGTTTTCATTTTCATTTTTCTCTATGTATTTTATATTTCCTCTTTGAGTTTCTTGGTTGACCCATTCATCTTTAGTAGCATGTTATTTAACTTCTCTCTATTTGTGTTCCTTCTAGACTTTTTCTTGTGATTGATTTCTAGTTTCCTAGTCCTGTCTTGTCCAATAATATGCATAGTATGACTTCAAACTTCTTGAATTTTTTTGAGTCTTGGCTTATGTTCTAACATGTGATCTCTTCGGGAGAATGTTCCATGGGCACTTGAAAAGAATGTGTTTTCTTCTGTTTTAGGATGGAATATTCTGAATATACCTGTTAGATCCATCTGGTTCAATGTATCACTCAAAACCAGTGTTTCCTTGTTGATTTTCTGTTTGTATGATCCATGATGTAAGTGATGTGTTAAAGTCCCCTACTATTATTATATTATTATTGATCACTTCTGTTATGTTTGTTGTTAGCTGCTTTATATACTTGGGTGCTCCCAAGTTAGGTGCATAAATATTTACAGTTATTATATCTTTTTGTTGGATTGCTCCCTTTATGATTATGTAGTGTCCCCATTTGTTTCTTGTTACAATCTTTCTCTTAAAATCTGTTGTGTCTGATATAAGTATTGCTACCTTGGCTTTCTTTTCACCTCTATTTGTAGATAAATGCTATTCTATCCCTTCACCTTCAATCTGGATGTGTCTTTAGTTCTGAAATGAGTCTCTTGTAGGCAGCATATGCATGAGTCTTATTTTTTTATCCATTCCACCACCCTGTATCTTTTCAGTGGGGCAGTTAGTCCATTTACATTCAAAGTAATTACTAATAGGTACGTACTCATTGCCATTTGTTACCTGCTTTATGATTGTTTTTGTAATTCTTCTGTTCATTTCTTCTGCTGCTGTCTTTTCTCATGGTTTGCTTTCTTTCGAGATACATTTGGATTCCTTTCTCCTTATTTTTTGCATATATATTACAGGTTTTTAATTTATGGCTACCATTAGGTTTATAAACAACATCTTATGCATATAGCAGTGTATATTGTTAATGGTTGCCTAAGTTTGAACCCATTCTTTACTCTTCTCCCCCCACTACGTTTAAAGAATATTGTTTCATGCTTTACATCTTTTTATTCTTGTGAATCCCTTGACTGATTTTTATAGATATAGTTAATTTTACTCCTTTATGCATCCTATTTTTCTTCCTTTTACTTGTGGTCTTTCCTTTCCACTCAGAGTCCCTTTTAACATTTCTTGTAGGGCTGGTTGAGTAGCCACGAATTCCTCTAATTTTTGTTTGTCTGGAAAATTCTTGATCTCTCATTCTATCCTGAGTTATAGCCTTACTTTCTAGAGTATTCTTGGTCACAGGTTTTTTTTTTTTTTCTCTTGGCATTTTGAATGTGTCATGCCATCCTCTTCTAGCCTGCAAAGTTTCTGCTAAAAAGCAGCTGATAGGCATAATGGGTTGCCCTTGTATATAACTATTTTCTTTTCTCTTGTTGCTTTTTTTTTTTTTTTTAATTTATTCACTCAACTGACAGACAGAGATCACAAGTAGTCAGAGAGGCAGGCATAGAGAGAGAGGGGGAATCAGGCTCCCCGCTGAGCAGAGAGCCCAATGTGGGGCTCAATCCCAGGACCCTGAGATCATGACCTGAGCTGAAGGCAGAGGCTTAACCACTGAGCCACCCAGGTGCCCCTCTCTTGTTGCTTTAAAAATTCTCTTTATCACTGCTTTTTGTCATTTTAATTACTATGTGCCTTGGTGTGGAACTTCTCAAGTTGATTTTCTTGGGGGCTCTCTGTGCTTCCTGGATCTAGATTTTTTTCCTTTCCCATATTTGGGAAGTTTTCAGCTATTACTTCTTCAAATAAATGTTCTGACCCTTTTTCTTTCTTTTCTCCTTCTGGGATTCCTATAATGTTAATGTTACTATGTTTTATGTTATATCTGAGTTCCTTAAACCTATCTTCCTTTTTAATTTTTTTTCTCTCCCCTGTTCAGCTTGATTGCTTTCCATTACTGTCCTCCAGGTCACTGATCCATTCTTCTGCTTCCTCTAGTACAATATTTATTCCATCTAGTGTTTCAGTTATTGAGTTCATTATCTCTGATTGTTTCCTTTTTATGATTTCTGTCTCTTGTAAGGGTCTCACTGAGCTCCTCAACTCTTTTCTCCAGTCCAGTAAGTATCTTTATGATCATTATTTTAAATTTTCTATCAGGTGTATTGCTTCTCTCCACTTTGTTTAGGTCTCTTGCTGTGATTTTTGTCCTATTGTTTCATTTGGGACATATTCCTCTGTCTCCTCATTTGGTCTAACTCTCTGTGTCTATTTCTCTGTTGGGGAAGTCAGCTACATCTCCTGCTTTTCTATGAAGAAAAAGTCCTTAGTGCCCAGCAGTGCAATGTCCCCTGTTCATCAGAACCTGGTGCTTTAGCGGTGTCTCTTATTTGTGTTGTGTGTACCCTTCTATTGTGGCCGAGCTTCTTTTGCCTTCAGTCCAGTTGTCTGCAATGGCTCTCTTTGCCTGTTTTGGGCAGGATTTGGTCCTTGTGTTGTTAATGGGCCTGTCTGAGGCTGCCCCCCACTTGAGCTGGGTCAGACCAAGTGTACACCAGAGCTGCAGTTGCACTGAACTACAGGGCACTCTTCCTGTGTTGTCCTCTGAGAAGCTTTAGTTGGTGGTCAGGGCCTGTAGTCAGACCAGATGTCTGCCCAGCCCACTGCTGGGGCTACAGTCACACTATTATGTGTGGTTATCTTCCCCTCTCCTTGGGGCAAGAGTCACTTTGGAGTGGTGCTGGCCCCTGTTGGGGCTACTTGCATACTACCAGACTTATGACACCACTTTGAATGGGTCAGGCCAAGGGCATACTAGAGAGGCCTGGCCCACAGGAGAATGTGGGTATTGTTAGTAAGTTAGGTAGTGAGTATTGGCACTATGATGGTTCCCATAGGTGTCCCTGTGTCCAGACTGGGGAATGGAGAAGAGAAATGGCTTCCACCAGCTTTTTTGTTCTTGGAGAATTCCCCTAAAGATCCCTACCCCTCCAGCACATGCTTTGAGATTAGTAAATAAGTCTCCTTCTCATATGCCTCAGATATTTTTCAAACTGCTACTTCTGTGCTGTATCTAAGCAGGGTTATTTGTTGTGCTGTAAGGATAGAGATTCTGCCCTCCCTGTTCTCCTACAGTAGAGTGTAGTAGATGATTTTTAAAGTTCCAGGTGTTAAGCTCCACTGGTTGTTAGACCCCTCTGTTTTTCAAAGCCAAATGTTATTGGGATTCATCTTCCCCATGTTGGTCCTCCTATGTCTTGGGTGTCTGGTGTGGGGTCTGATCTTCTCCCTCTCCGTGCCCACAGATTGTCGCGTTTGGCTCCTGACTCCATTCCCACCTTTCCTATTGTCTTTGATGTGGCCTCTTCTCTATATTTAGCTGTAGAGAATCTGTTCTGCCAGTCTTCAGGTTCTTTCCTAGGTTATTTACACTGATGTGGGTGTTCTCTTTTTACCATGGGATGAGGTGAGATTAGGATCCTCCTACTCTGCTATTTTCCCTGAATCCCTTAAAAAGATATTTTTAGTCATCCAGGCAAAAACAAAACAAAACAATAACAACAACAAAACAAACAAACAAAAAGCAAGTATAAGTTGTTATATAGAAAAATCATGCTAACCTCAGACTTCTCCAAGCAACATTCAGTTCCAGAAAACCAAAGAAATATGTCTACAATCTCTTGCCATTAAAGAAGTATGACCCAAGATGCTCATCATCTAGATATAAAAACTAAACACATATTTTTTAGCACACAGGGACTAAAGAAGTACATCTGTGAGCCTATTCTGAAATAAAGAAACATAATAAGGTGAATACCAGGCAACAAAGAGAAGAATTAAAATAAATAACTCAAGAATGGAAAAATGATTGATAATGAATACTGACTTTATTTAAATATAGCTAGTAGTTTCATAACATTTTCTTTTAAGTTTAAAAGCCTGTATTTTTAAAGGTAATAATATAAAGAATAACTATTTAGAATTCATATAGTTAAGTTATGTGTGTGTGTGTGTGTGTGTGTGTGTGTTTGTGTGTGTGTGTTTTCCTGTAGTCAGAGTAATGGATGTCTACATCCTTATCCCCAGGACCTATAAATATGTTATTATACATGCAAGTTTGCAGATAGAATTATGGTTGCTACTGATCAGTTGACCATAAATTAGAAAGATTATCTTGGACTATCTAGTCAGGCCTATTGTAATCACAAACGTCCTTAAAAATGGAAGAGGAAGGCAGAAGGTCAGAGTGATACAATCTGAGAAGGTCTCAACTAGCCCTTGCTGGCTTTAAAGATGGAAAAGGGGAGCCACAAGCCAAGGATCTAGAAGCTGGAATAGGCAAAGAAACAGATTCTTCCCTGGAGACAACAGGAAGGTGGCTGACACCTTGACTTTGGCCTCATGAGACTTCTATAGAACTGTAAGTTAATGCATTTATGTTACTTTAAGCCACTGAGTTATGGTAGTTTGTTATAGCCGCAAAAGGAAACCAATATGTATTTCAATGTGTATTTAAATTTGTATTGCAAATTGACATAAAAATGTTTTCCTATTACAGTTAAAGGTGCACCTAAAAGGGAAAATAAGTAGTTTTTCTTTGTGAGTCATATTGGGGGGTTATAACTCTACCATCTTTTAACAGTCAGATGGCAGTATATATTTGTACTCTTAGGGAAGAAGTAGAATCAACAGGGAGTAACAGTAGGAGTTGGCATTAATTCCCCAATACCATTTATTTCATGCTTTGGAAATCCATTTTAAAAGCTTAGACTCATGGGAGAAAATAATGAATTTGATGAAGTGTGTATACTTCTCTGGCTAGAGGGGGTGGGGGATGGGGGATTATCGGGGGGTGGGTGGAGATAGTTAACACTTATCCAAAGCTAATGGTTGTCCCAAAGGACTTTCTACCCAAAGGAAGACACTGAATTGGTGAATTTTGAGAATTTTGTGATCTGCCAAACAAGTACTTATTGAAAATTTCGAAGTCAGATTCCCCTTTTCCCCTGATGCCAGAAAAATTATATACATTCTCTCTTTCCCCCATTTTCACTCTTTCCTTTTCTCTCTTCTAAACATTTCACTATAAGGCATTATATTGCTAGTGTTGTTGGGTTTAACTGGAAACTGAATGTAGGATATTTATATTTGTGAAGGTATTTATTTTTGTGATATTATTTTTTTAAAAAGTAGAAAATATAAGTAAGTGCTTACAAAAATATAACCCCTTCTTGAATTTGTGTTTCTTTTGCTTTGTTTTTGTTCTACTGATTTACTCTCTGTATGGACTGTGATTTCCCAGCCAAGGCTCTGCCAAGCCTGACCTTTACAAGAGAGTAAAATTTTTGTATATTCTTTTGGCAAAATAAGTATTCAAAGATGGATATTTTCACTTTCCCTGGGTGCTTTAATGGGTAATTTGACTTGACATCACAGTTTTCAAAGTCTAAGAGAATATACTAACTTGGATGAAAAACATATATACAAGGTTAGGAAAAAGTATAATGTGTAGGAGCTAAAGGGCTTGATTTTTTTTTGGCTGGCAAAATATATTTTATGCAATCCCAGAGTTGAAGTAAAGACAAATGAATGTCCCCATGGTGTAATCACCGGGTTGAAAAATCAGGTGACTTCAGACTTCAAATTCCCTTTTAGCCCAGTAAGTTTTTATGTTTTTTTATATCTTGGTTGGTGGATGAGTCAATGTTTAAATGGTCATTCATCATTTACCATATAAAAGAAAAGCTATTACCTGAAACTCATTTTTACAGTTGCAGGCAAACAGAAATAATCATTTTCAAGGACCTAAAGCTGTTTCTTGAACAATGTCATCATTTTATCCTTATTTTACTTACTGTTTACTTATATATGAGCCCATTTTTGAGCTGCACCTTGCAAGTTCTGGCTGTAAACAGTTTCCATCAACTCCCTGCTGCAGCAAGTGAGGAAAGGGAATTTGACTTTTCAGAAATCAAAGTTATCTTTTAGAAAGGCTCAAAGAACCAGACCAAAGGTAAAAAGGCAGCTATACACAGTCATGGCTTCCATCGTGAGCCATGTAGTATTAATTCTAGGTAGTTAGGAGACTATCAAAGTGTCTCTATAGGAAGTCGTTGCCCTTATTCTCAGGGTGTTCCTGGTTTTTTTGGAAATTTCCATTATCATCATTTCAAATATATAGACTTGAGTTTTGTGACTATTTGCTCTCTTTTATGAATGAAATGAAGGAATCTATTGGGATGCAGAAAGGGATAATGATATACGAGGAAGTTGGAAGTCTTCATGAAAACTGCCTTCATGGAGAGTCCTCAGGAGAGAGAGCTTGATGCTTTAAAAAGAGTACAGATACCCTAGAATTGCCTAGACCTGGTTATAAGTCCTCTCTCTGCTGTTTAATAACTGAATGAGTACAAGCAATTTAGTGGACCTGTTGTGGCCATATTTTTGTTAAGGTCATAAACAGGAAAAGTAACACTATCTGTATCAGAGAATAGTTGTCAATGTGAAATAAAACATTCAAAAAGCCCAGTTAACCTAACTGATGTGCCATAGGAACTTAATAAATGTTAATTCGCTCCTGGTTCATTACGCTAAGATCCAAGACTTCTCTTTGGCTAGATGAGAACAACCTACCCAACTGTGGCTATTCTTGAAATATAACCCAAGGCTAAACATGATTCAAGCCTATACTAAACCAGGTGGAATATGTATAATGGGCCTTGTTTTAGTCCCAAATCCTCATCTCCTCTCTTCCAGGAACACCCGTTAGGTACCAACATGTGTGAGGGACCATGCTGGACCCTTACATTCTTCATCTCCTTTGATCTTTATAACTAAAATGAAGGAGCAGTTGTTATCCAAGTTAACTACAGAGGGGACTGAATTCCTGAGAAATTAACCAGCTCAGAATTACACAGCTACTTAATGATAATTCTGTCTCCAAGTCTTGTCCCACTTTACCAGTCTACCACCCTCTAAGTTTTGTGATGTCAGAGAAGTTTTTGAGGTATGATTTCCATAAATCAGCCAGAGTGTTCACCACGACAAACCAATCAACACATAAACAAAAAGTAGAGCTTTAGGGTTACTCAGCAGCCAGTGGATATTGTCAACACAAATAGTTTTCTACTTCTTCTTGGCTTGCTGGTTGATAGCGCTGTACTGGGTGTCAGAGACACAGTCACATAATATCCCAGGGTGGAAGGAAAACCACCACAAATAGTCCATAGGAAGAGGGTGGGAGGAAAAGCTGGAAACAGGCGCAAGGACCAGGCTAAAAACAACTGATACTAGAAGGCTAAGAGCGTAGACCTTGTTTTTAGTGGTTTCCTGTCGCTGCCTTCCATCTATACTCATGTCCACTTTTCTGCCACTTTTTTATGTTCCCAGGAATGTGAGAAGACAAAGCTACCACATGTGCATCATTTACTAAGCATGTGTCTGTTTATTAAATGCTGTCCAGATCTGCTCGCACTCTCTGATCAGCAAAACCAGATAGTGTGGAAATAACCAGGACCCTTGCATTCCTTTCCCCTGAAGTCTAGAATTGAGTTAGGCCTGTGCGGTCTTCTGCCTTTTAAAGGCCTTTCTGTAACCTATGAAGTCCTCCAAGTCCATAGTTTTTGGAGAGAGGGGAGGAGATGAGAGAGATACAATAGACATTTTTACCCTTTCACTTTGCCTTCCAAGAGCTGAGGTCCTAGGCTCCCGTGTGTCCCTGTGAGTCCGTAATAGACTCTCCCTAAGGGTAGAGTAGGCACGTAATGGCCAGCAAGGACCCTTTTATTACAAAATATGTTAAGGTGGTTGCACTTTTAGAACCAATTACTTGGTAAAATAAAGAATGAAAAAAATTTAAGATGAAACTAGTAACTTAAAATAAGTTACTTAAATAAGTAACTAAATAAGTAACTTAAAATAAGTAAAATAAGCAAATTTGTATTTTAATTATCAGAATAACATCTACGCACACTTGAAAAATAGAAATAGTGACATGCCCACTTAGGAGACTTAGGCAATTCCTAGTGTGTTCAATGAGATTTGAGGACCCCTTGAAGTCATTGTGCAGCGTACCCCCAGGGGAGAGCCTCAACCACAGGTCAAGAACCCCTCCTCATGGTAAAGGGAGCCACTGAGGATCATGAAGACCTATATAAAGATATATTAAGGAAACTGAAAGATCACTGGAGAACTAAGAGACTGACTATAGGAAGATTGATTTATGATTACATTATTCTAAGTATAAGGCTTTAGGATCTAGGTCTATGTAATAGTGATAGAAACAGTTTAGTTGATATATATAAAGAGTCTGTATGTTTGTTTTTTATTTTTTGCTAGTTGGATGTTGAACGAAGGTGAGAGGCTCCAACTTTTCAAATCCCAGTGATTGGGACGTTGTAAATCATCCTCTTTGGGGAAAAGATGAAATCAGTCCTAGCTATGTTATCTTGAAATAATAGTGGTATATTTGCTGGGTGGGTAGGTGGGGATGCTAAGCAAGCAGTTAGAAGTATGTGATTGAAGTTCAAAAGACAGGTCATAACTGTGGATAGAGATTATGGAGTCATTTCTGTAGAAGTAACTGAAACCATAAGAGAAAAAAAATGCACTCTAAGAGAAAGAATGCAGAGCCAGAACAGTTGACAATGGATCTAGAGTCTACCATGGTCAGCCAGCTTTTTCTGTAAAGGGTCAGAGAGTAAATATTCTAAGCTATGTGGGCCAAAGGCCCCTGTTGCAACTACGTAACTATGTCATTGTAGAGCAATACATAAATAAATTGGCCTGGCTCTGTTCCAATCAAAAGCTATTACAGAAACAGGTGAGTGGCTAGATTTGGCCCACAGACTTTAGTTTGCTGACCTCTGGTTTAGAGACTTAAGCTCTGTAATGGCAAGGACCATGTCTACTTGGTCTATGACTATATGGACAGCGCCTAGCACAGCACCTGGCTTACTATAGGTTCTCAAAAGATATTTGTTGAATTGATGAATGCTGTGTTGAAATCAGTGCATCTATATTTAGCTGTGTTGTGGCAACAGAGTAAACCAAGGGAATTCTAATTGTCATGAGAACAGTCAAGATTGTGTGACCCAGACATAATGAAGAAAAGAGTATGCCAAAAGGGAAAGACTAGCAACACTGACGACTCTGATAGGTTTTGAAGAAATCTAGTTAGTTTCTTTTTAAAACTTTTTTTTTTTGGCAAGTAAAACAAGTCAGATATTGAAGTATAAATGGTAAGAAAAAGAGATCACAAGAATGGTATCAAAGAAAGGATCTCTCCATGCAAAATAACCTGGGTGTTAGATGGAAGTACCTTTATGAAGGAATTTACATGGTTTAACTTCAGTAGTTACTGCCCTTCCCATTTTTAAGTTTTCAGTCAAAAATATTATTTTAATTATAGTACCAAATCTGTGGATTTGGTTTTTATAAATCTAACATCATGATTTTGTGAACTGTTTGAGGGAGAATCAGTCAAACTTGTTTTTTGACGTTATGTAGATAAAACAACCAGCTTGACTAATTTTTTCAAGTAGTTGTGTTGATATTTGTCAAGAATTGTTTTTTTAACTATTTTCCGCTAAATTTATGAGGCTAACTTTTATGAATTTCCAACTTCATTTTATGAAGTCAAGATTAAACATACAATTTAAATATTTTCATTTTATTATCAGTTTCCAACATTTACTTATTCCTTCCATATTATCCTATGCAGAGCTATTAGAATTACTCCACAATGATTTCAAAGAAAATTTTCTTCTCTAAATACTCTTACCCTAAGGTAAATTGATGGATTTCTAATGAATAAATTCCAGGAATTCCAGGAGGAAAGCATCAGCATTTTATACTCCAATTCAGAGTGTTTAATTCCTTCACCCTGAACTGTAGCCACCTGTCATTCTAAGTTTATGCAGTAATTTTTAACAATAGAAAATTATTATTTTTTTCATACAATGTTGATCACCTTTGTGTCATTTGATACCTAGCGCGTTCAGTTTGTTATGCCAAATGCAAGTGGGAGAAAACAACACTATAAACATGTCTAATCATGTCATTGAAGCTTTTCTTGGAATAATTGGAGTGTGATGATAGAGCAGGGAGAAAAGAGGGAGTGGAAATTGAGGAAAAGGGTTTCAGCCTGAATTTTCCAAATTGGCTATTTATCTGGTTAATTCTTCATCTTTCCTCATCACCATGTCTGAATTGAGAAAATCTTCCTAATGATAATAAACTATGTCAAGAACAGATGGCTGATTTGATGTGATGAAAATAGCTGTGTCAATTGAGGGTATTTTTTTTTTCTTACCCGTTTTGCTTTTCATCACTCTGGGGTTGGTGGTTCCTAGGTTTTTTTTTCTTTTACAGAATCTACCCTCCGCCTAATACAATGTGCTGTACCTCTCCCCAAAAGGAGCTTGGACCCCTTTCTTTGAAAGAAAGAGTGGAAGAGTGGCTTTTTAAAGCAATTATCACTTTCCCCACCTTTTCAGCTTTAGTTAAGTTACTTTTGGAAGGATCAGTTTACAACAAATGTTTAATGTCAGGAATTTTGCAGTTTCATAGGCCCTGACAGCTTGGCATGAAAAGAGGTGGCATTGTGTCAATTGTAAATGAGTATGCTATTTACATACTAATTAAACTTTGCACTAGTGGGGTGAAAGAATGTCATTTGGAGCACCCCAGTTATTCTGTTTATATCATTGTTGTCTATTGAAGAAGTCTATTGTTTGCCATGTCACAGCCTCATCCCCTAAATGCCATTTTATAACCTTGCCCTACTTTAAAACTATTACCCCACTGGCTGGCAAATCAAAGAGAATCAGTGTATCTAAAGGCAAAGGGAATTCCCAGATTCACCTTGCTTCATAGTACGACTGCGTTTGAGGGTGATGGTGATGGTGACGGTGATGACGGTGATGACGGTGATGAGGATAGTAACAGCTTTTATCAATTGCTTCCTGTAAGCCATGCCTGTGGCAATTTGCTAAACATTTTTTAAATTTCAGTTCAGTTTCTCTTCAAAGTAATGTGGGAATGGTTATTACACCCTTTTTACACATGAGGAACTTGTAGGTGTACAGTCTGTGGGGATATTAGGACTCCAGTGTGCTGTTATCCACCATACTATAGTGCCGTGTCATTGATCCCTAGAGGGTCCCCTGATGTCACATGTGGCCCGGGTTACTGAAAATATGCCAAGAGCAGGAATATTGCTTATCATCTCAATCTATCTGCTTTAAGAAGGTTGTGATAAATGATAAGGAGCATATATATATCCCCATATATGATTCCTTACTTACTTATACCAGGAATATGCCACAAATACAGGCTCACATTACATACGGATTCCCCACTGTCTTTCCGTTACATCTTTTCCAATTTTGTGCCAAGGCAGGATGCCCAGTCTGTTGGTAATGCTGTTACATAGAATTTCACATATGTGCTCTAGGAACCTGAATCAGGGATACTGATAATGTGTCTGGTAACTTATAAAATGAAAAATGATTAATAGCTGATTGAGCTGTTTTATTCTCCTGCTTCAAGTCTGCAGAATGTAGTTTATTGGATTTAGCTAAAGACATTTTTTCTCACTGGATAAGGAGCAGAATCAACGTTATATCATACCTGTGTGGGAGTTGGCTTAACAAGATTTGCAGCGATAAAGAGCAAGATCAGAACTTTTCCTGGCTGGGTTGGTGGAATGAGCTCACCATCCATGCGGATATTTATACCCCACTGTCGAGAGTGCAGAATTGGCATTCCTTGGCATTGTCAACAGAGTGCTGGTCTGTACTTCTTTCTACTTTAAAAATGACAGAACAGAAAGCTTAGATAGTTGACATTGAAATAACTTGCCAAGAGAGGGTTGAACATATGATCCTTTATAGCTTTTTTTCCTCACTACTTTCAACAATCTTCAAGGTTGAAATAATTCCATAATAGAGTCAAAAATCCAGGGGAAGAAAAGAAAGAAAATATACTTTAGCTCTCCGTCATTCCAACTACCATACCACATTTCATGAAATGTGACATAGTTTTGCTCTACAACCTTGCCAAAGGAAGGGGGAAAAAAAAAAGAAAGGAAGAAGGAAAGAAAGAAAGAAAGAAAAACCTAAATTTTAAGCTGATAACTCGAATGGTTCCAGAGATATCAACTTGTGAAAAGTCACAATTTTGTATTGTGCTGAAAAGCCACCTTACAACACAGGGACTACCATCACTCTTTAATATCCAGCAGAGCCCCCCGCTGTGCTTTGTCAGTCACTAGCAACATCCAAGTCTTCCCGTAAAAGTAATTCACACTTTTTTCACAACACTGTTGCTTTAATTACCACTGAACTCTGCTGATGCTCAGGCAGGCCTGGCAGGACCAAGGGAGGGTCAGAGCCACAAAAGAAGCAAATAGCTTTTTTCCTCCTTACTTTATTATTAACAAAACATCTTTGATAGAAATGTTCCCCGTTCTGAGACCTAGACTTAACTCTGGGTCCCTTGGCGTATTCATTATCAAAAGAGACCCACAGATGTCATTCTGAGAAACAGAGACAGAGAAAGAAATATTACCTATAATCCTAATTAGAAATTAGAAATTTTGGCAAAGGACAGACTTAGCTATTCATAACTGCCAAACAATGGTTGCATTTCTCATATAGCTTTCATTTTCTGCAAAGAAATATAGATTTCATACTGTACCATCTTGCTGGACAAAAGTCAGTTTATCTACTTATTTACCGTGGATTTTTTTGTCTCAGGATTAGTTGACACAATAAATCATGTACCAGAGAAAAACCACAGAACTGCCAAAATCTACTAGTGCATAAAAGTGATACAAAGAGCCTATGCTTTATAAATAATATGACAGCAATATGATAGGCATAACATCTTATGTGTATAAGGCACCTTTCATTCCAAATCACAAAATATTTCTCCAATAAAACTGTCCCTGTGAAACCAGCTTTCACAGTCTCCTCCACAGAGAATATGAGGGTGCCTATCAGTAACTCCTATATACTTTTAAGGAAGAAATAAATAGGTCTGTGACCTTAGGTAAATGACTTAACAGATTGCTAAGCTTTCTCCTGGATCTGAAATTTCATGTTTAAAACACTGTAATTTCAAGTTACTCTATAGGCTTGTCTACGTATCCTCAAGTATTTAATGCTACTATTGTCTGTCATTTGTGTTTTACTAATTCCTGATTTGTCACCACCATTCAGGGTTTGGCTGGAGAGTGTGGTACTGAGATAAATTACCACAGGTGGAATAATCATCAGATCTTTTGTAGACCAATGGACTCATATTTTGAGCCCCCATGATTTGTTGCCAGCCTTTTAAAATAGATACTTTTACTCCCATTGATGTAAACCTATCATTGGTTCCAAAATCTGATTGTTCATCAAATTTTGGGGGCGGGGGAGGCATTTAGTAAATTGGACCATCTTGGAGATGGGGTTTGGAATCTGTAACTTTAAGAGGGTTCTTGGAGTTTCAGATAATGGGCTAGGTTTGGACAATTACTAGAATCAAACTTTTCTGCTTATTTCCTCACTCCCAACATCTCCCAGCATTTTCAGCATTTCTGTAGAAATCTTACTCATATTTAGAGTCCTACTTCTAGCACACATCTCATGTAGGATTTACTAATTTCTTCAACTACTGGGAGCCTCTGCCTTCTGAAAATGCTGATAGTCCTACATGCATTACCCGAGACCTAGTAACGCTTCTGACAAATTGCCATTATTCCTATTTTTCTCTTTATTTTTTTGCATATATCTATCTTATTAAAATATAAGATTTTTCATCCAAGATATAGTTTATAGCATTCTTCTTTGAATCCACATAATATAAAAAACGCATCCTAGCTGTTTGTAGAATGAATGCCTGAATTTTATGTAGCACGGAAGACTGCAAGCAAAGTTGAAATGACTAACCCTTTTTATGTATTCATTTAATGACACAAACACTGTATAGCCGACTAGTTTATTTTCAAAGGTGGCTGAACCAATATATATTCCATCTTATACTCTCTCCTTAAAATGTTGACAAATATGTTGAGAATTCCCCCATTGAGAAGTGGGCTCTTTGTTCTCTTGCCTTAAACCTGGGCAGATCTTTATAAATGCCTCATCTAAAAACATTGTGGCGGAAGGGACTCTTCCTGACTTCTGGAGCTAGGTCCAGATTCTTTTGGATCCCTATCTTAGGAGCCATACCTTGACAGCCCAGAACTGATGGGAGTCTTGCTGCCCTAAGGCCTCCATGCTTAGGAGATCAAATGAAGGGACTACACGATGATTAAAAAGACCCTCAGTGTTCTCAGTCCCCAGCAATCTTGTTGGGAGTCCATACATCATGGAGCAGAGAGAGGCCATGACCACTCTTCCCTAATTCCTGATGCACAGAATCCATGAACTTGACATGGCCATTTTACGCCACTAGATTTTGGGAGTAATTTCGTACTCAGAAGTAATCATTGGAACACACCTAACTGTAACCACTAGAGATCCAAAATGAATAAGATAAACTAAGTATCTGCTCTTATGACACATATAGTCTATGATAACAAACCAAAACAAGTACAGTAAGAAGAAAGAAACCTTTCATCTTGTTAATTTAATCTATTCTGTTTATTTTAGAGGCTTTATGAAGGCATACCTGATCTACAATAACCTGCACATATTTGAAGTGTAAAAGTTGCTGTTTTGGCATATATATGCACCTATGAAACCATCACTAAAGTCAAGATAATTAACATATCCCTCACCCCAAAGTTTCCTTATCTACCATCACAGTCCTTTCCCACACTCAAGCAACCATTGATCTGTTTTTTGTCACTTTAGATTCATTTGCATTTTATAGAATTTTATATAAATTATAAGCATATGGTATGTTCCCTTGTCTAGTTTTTTTTTTTACTCAGTGTCATTATTTTGAGATTTATCTCTTTGTTGCATATAACAAGACATTCCTTTTTATACTGAGTGCTAGTCCATTGAAGAGATACATCATATTTTATTTACACATTTGTGTTGTTTCCAGTGTGGGGCTCTTACAAATACAGCTGTTGCTATAAACATCATGTGCAAGTCTTTGTGTGGACATATATTTTTATGTTTCTTGAGTAAATACCTAGGAGTAGAATGGTTTTTCCTCATTGTATAACCCAAGAACTCGCTCAGGGGAGTAAGGTGGAGCGATTTTGGGACTTGCTTCATTTGTTTCCCATCTCTCAGATATCACTCACGTTAGTTGCTTAATGTTCAGCATCTTGAAAACTTTATATATAGATTCATAAATTCTTCTTTATTTTCAGTTGTTTCTGGTGGGAAGGTAAATATGGCCCTGGTTACTCCACCTTGCTACTGTCTCCTCTAAATTTCCTCCAGATTAAAAATTTAAAAATATTAAAAAGGAGGGGGGTGCTTGGGTGGCTCAGTCAGTTGAGTGTCTGCCTTCGGCTCAAGTCATGATCCTGGAGTCCCGGGATGGAGCCCCATGTCCAGCTCCTGCTCAGCGGGGAGCCTGCTTCTCCTTTTCCCTCTGCTGCTCCTCCTCCTTCTCTCTCTCTCTCACTCGCTCACTCTCTCTCAAATAAAAGAATCTTAAAAAAAAAATTCCCTCCCGATTAAGGAATTAAGAGGCAAAAGAATATCTGCCTCCTCTTTGTGTCTCCCAGAAATTTGCTTTACAAATGTTACCAGGCATTTGTGTCATGCAGTAGAAGGCCTCTAGAGTCCGTCATAACGTCTGGTTTTAATGCACATTTCTGCAGCTTACTAGCTATGTGATTTTGGGCAAGTTACTTAGCTTCTCCAAGCCTCAGTTTTCTCATCTTTATAATTTTAATATCAATAATAACAACAGGAGCAATAATAAAAAATAATCAGAACCATAATCATGTCATAAGGTTGGTAGAAGGTTAGAAGACAACTCATGAAAAATACCAGGCACAATGTCTAGAACATCATAGGCTCTCAATAAATGGTACTGGGTATTACTAATATAACTTAAGGGCCAAGTCCTCAGAACAAAGAGAAATTGTATCAAACCCTTGGATAAAAGAAACATGGCAAATAGCCCTAATATCATTGTATGAAATGCTTAGTAATAAAAGGAGGCTCATCACACACTATGAATAAAGGCTCTGGGTTTCATTCTTTTTTCCAAATCCCATCACTGGAGAATTGACATTCTGCAACCTTTACACACCAAAGCTTCGAGAAATTCAGTCAACTCATGTTAGGGATCTGGGAAAAGAACTTAAAGTTCGGTCAACAGAAATGATCCTCTCAGAGAAACTTGTTCTATCCACTAGGGCTGAAGGAGGGGAGATGTGATGTGGAGCCTAATGCAGTTTGTAGAGTGAGTTTGCAGAGGGAAGCTCTCCATTTTGAACTGATTGAGGGTTTTCTGATTGTGCAAGCTCTGTAGCCAAACGAGTAGACTACGGCAGAGAAGGAACTTAAGGCTCAATTTGCTGGCAAATACAACTTTTAATTAGGACAATATTAAATAGCTACTTAAACTCTGTGTGTGTGTGTGTGTGTGTGTGTGTGTGTTGTCAGTGGAGAAATTAAGTGGAATCTCAAAATTTTTTCTTTATTTTACGACAGATTGAATTTTCATGTGTGAGCTGGTAGGGACAGACAATGTGGACTGCATGAGAGTTTGCAAGATGTTTAGCTGATCGAAAAATTAAAATAATTAGCATTAAAACAACAACCACTTTTTAAAGACCCTTACTGAAAACCTGACTATGCCAAATGCAAGGCTGCCATGTGCTCCAATGTGATTGGGGCTACCTGAAGCTGTGCAATGTTGTGAGCATGGTGAAACAACGAAGAGGAACCCAAACAAGATATATGGGTTGTAGGACAACATTTTTTATAATTCTCTCTGCAATACTGTTTCTAGATATAGGCAGAAGCTACCCCTGCCTTGATCCCTGTGCTTTCCTGGGTTCATTTGTTTGTCCCATTTTAGTTTTCACTAATGGGTCATTTGTCCAGAGTACCCAGAAACTTTCCCAAATGTTTCCCAAACTTTCCCAAATGGCCCCATACACACTTTTAGGGCCCACTCAGGCCTTTTGCCTTGGTCCCTTCTCTTAGAGGTGGACATTATCAATAGCTTCTACCCTCCCAAGAGCTGAATGTGGACTGAACATGGAAATGTAGGAAGATGTGTGTTCACACATGAGGATGTCACAGGGCAGGGATGGGGAGAATGGGCTGGGGAAGGTTTCTCTCTTCTGCCAATTCCAGCGTAGAACTCCAAGGTGCCCCAAGATTCTAAATTGACACTTAGACTTCCAGATTGTCATTACATTGTTCTTATATTAATCAAGACAAGAAGATAGAATCTATTTTAGTCATAGTTTCCTAGCTTGAATTCTAATGTTAAGATATTTTAACATTGTAGTATGAAAGGGGCTCTCTTTGTGCTCTTCCTCCAGGCCCTTTGAATATTAGGGGTAGTGCTTGCTTTGTGACTTTAACCCGAATAGGTTTTTTTTTTTTTCCTCTGAGTTGCTTCTCTTCATGTACAATGGAAAGATGAAATAGAGGTCAGAGAGACTAAACACTGATGAGTCAGCCAAACCCTCCTGTCCTGAGGTGTGTACTTCATGATTTGCTGGGTAATTACCAAATCTGCAGCCTTCACAGACGATGAAATGCTTTCTTCTTTGGCATCTTCAGAGGAGACAGTCAGCAGTATGATCTTGAAGTCCCAGAACCCCTGGATTCCTAGTCAGTCTTAGTGTGTTCCTTGTTGTCTCCACAAGCTATTTGAGATTCTCCAGCTGGTGCACAGGTGCCAATTTGTGATTTGTCCCTCAGAGACGTCATGTGGTCTTAAGGTCTATCACCCTTTCCCCTCATCCTCCTCTATCAACTTCCTAGTGCTGTTGGCTACCTTTGATGTACCCACCACCCCACATCTGGTGGGGGGGTTCCTCCCCAGAAATGATGCTTCTCTCTTATAAGCCTTTCATCTTCTTTAAGTTGCAGCCCAGAATTTCTGTCTTCTTAGGGAGCACCTCTCTGATGAAGTAGGGAAGAAGTAGACCTGGAGTCATATAGAACTGGATTTTGATTCAATGCTTTGTTACTTCCTGACCATGTCACCTCACACAGTTCACTCAAACTTCCAGAACCTCAGCCTGTCAATAAACAGATATATGAGGATCCTTCCCACAGGTCTGTTGGGATGATTGGTGATACAATTGATGTAAAGCACCGGCAGGTGTTCCCGATGTTGATTCCTCAGGTCAACATAAGCACTTCTTCCTATGTGCATTCATAATTCGTATAACAAACCCCAGAATAGCAACATCAAGACACCGGGCCATTAAAAAAAGCATAATGAATCTGGGAAGGGTTCCCGGTTTTTAATGGTTGGAGTTTAGGGTACATTCAGAAAATGTGCAGAAGAGGTAGACCGAAACCGTGATGGGACCAGCATTTTAGATTAGGTGAAGGAATTTGACCTACTGCAGTTTCTTAGAATTCCTGGAGTAGATATGAAATCTTCCCATCTTCTTTAGATAAAACACAATTAAGGGGCACCTGGGTGGCTCAGTCATTATGTGTCTGCCTTCGGCTCAGGTCATGATCCCAGGGTCCTGGGATTAAGCCCCACGGTGGCCTCCCTGCTCAGCATGAAGCCTGCTTCTCTCTCTCCCACTCCTCCTGCTTGTATTCTCTCTCTTGCTCTGTCTCACTCTGTCAAATAAAGAAATCTTCAAAAAAAAAAAAAGAAAAAAAACCCACAAATATCTTAAAACATTTCAGTTTAATGTATACATGGTGATGATGTGTTGACAAGGAAAACTTTGGGACTTCATTGCCTGCAACCATGCAAGAAGTGAGTGCTATCAAAGCGTGTTTGCCGGCACACCAGCACACCAGCACACAAAACAAGCTATGTTAAACATCATGCTTTGGATCAAGTGAAACTATCATATTCTTAATTCTCATTTCCCCCCAAACTAGAAAAACTTGTTTCATAAGGAGTTTTCTTAGTGCTTATATTTCAAAATGAAATTTCTACCAATTTGGGATACTAATGACCTAGCTACATACCAAGTTGGAGTTTCTCCAGTGTGCACGCGCTTCTTACGAAGAGGAAGAAGGCAAGCTGCCAATCAAAGGCTAGTTGTGGGTTGCGGGCAGAGACCAGACTGGCCATACTTGTTGGCACAGTGCCCAGACAGTATCCTGGACACGGGTGTGCTCCAAGAATGCTATTGGGTCCGGTCAACTCTTCCGTGTTCCAACTAAGAGCCCTCCTTTGAAGACCTGACATTTGTTCCACCGAGAGCTGAAAGGGAGGCAGCAGTATGGACAGTCTCCAATTAGCCAGCAGATTTTAATCTACTTTGCAGAGCTAATCGAATGGTTGTGCTTCCCCGGCATTCATGTGAATCTCACCCTCGCTGGAGGTTACTGGACTAAACAATAGCAACAGCAATTAAGAGGATGTAAACGAATGTGATAGGAGAATTCTCACCAGGAGACCATCCACCTGTCAGTGTCAGTGCACTGGGCCTGGGATCAAAGAAGGGACTGGGGTGAAGAAGGTAACATGTAGCGGTTTTGCCCTGTTGTATGTTTGACTGTGGGGAAAGTCCTTGGATGGAAGCAGGAGGAATAAAAATAAGTAACAACAATAGTTTCCTTCTATATATCCTCTTGTGGGAGGGGAAGAAAGAAAACACTGCACTTTCACATAAATACATTCAAGGTATTGTACCTCCTGGTGTACCTTAACTATGAGATAGATGGTAGGATACGGAATTGAGTAAAACATAAATCCACTTACAATAAGGGGAAAGACAGTTTCATGACCCGAGAAGCTGAGAATTCAAAAGAGGACAAATTTCCCTGGCCTTTTTCACATTTGGAAATGGGGACTGGTGGATGGAATAAGCAGGCTGTAGAAGTTTATTGCTGTAGGGTTTCAGCAAAGTCTAGAAAGACGGAAGTTGTAGAACAATAGGAAAACTTGAGGTTTTGCTTAAATTCAGCTCTTTAACACTGGGTTGCTTGGATACTTCGGGGAAATTTCCACATTTATAGAATAGAGCGCGGGGCTTGGAGGGTATGTGAAATCTGCAAAGGTGTCTATAAATTCTTAATGATTAAAGCATCTGCAAACATTATGTGAGGAGTTTGAAAGAAAAGGATTATATAAATGCAATGAATGTAGCCTGATTTCTTGCTTCCTGCTCCTGGGGGCATCCCAGAGTACCTCTGGAATGTGCTGGGTGAAGAAAGGTTGTGGGTCCAGCCTTCTGGCAGGGGGTGAGCCACAATCTACCTTTGCTCATAAATCTTCAGAGGACATCCCTGGCTGTATTAGCTCCCTAGTCTTTGATGGACATATCATAGATGGGCCCAATTACTATCATAATGCATAGTCTGTCAAGTATCAAAGGATGGAGAAGGAGAATAGACCAGATGTGTAAGGGAAGAAAGACAATGCAATGTGTGGGGTAAAAAGTCCTCTACTGAAAAATAATTTCTCAAAGGGCAACTGAAGCATTTGAGTAAACCAAGGGAAATAGGTCAAGATTAATAGATTGGTAGGTGGAGAGAATGAAAAAAAAAAGTTATCAGCCGGAAAAGAAAGGTGGATACATATATTTAGAAAGCTTTTTAGAGAATGTTCAGATAATTTTTATTTTATTTTTTAAAGATTACTTATTTGGTGGAGAGCGACCGAGCACATAAGCACAAACAGGGGGAGCAACAGACAGAGGGAGAGGGAGAAATAGGCTCCCCACTGCGCAGAGAGCCCCACATGGGGCTCGATCCCAGCATCCTGGGATCATGACCTGAGCTGAAGGCAGACACCTGACCAACTGAGCCACCCAGGTACCCTCAGACAATTTTTAAAAAGCATAGTTAGAGAAATCAAGGTTCTGAGAATAGATGAACCAGGTGAGGACTCAAATTATTTATCATTATATAAATATATTCTATAAACAATGAGATTGAAATAAAGCTATACATAAATGAAACGACTGTGCAATTTTTAACCTTTCTGTTCTTTTTTAAAATTCTTTAGCAGAAATCCATAAGTCCTCATGTCTACCAAGATCAAATCTATGACTCTGTCTCCTTATATAAATACATTTTATGAGGAAAAGTTTGACCTTGAACACATAAATTATAAGGAGTAAATACAAACCAAGTTTAGTTAAATTAGTTGCACAGCTGATTTAGATCAGTCTCCTTGCCTCATCTTTTGTAGACAAAGCCTCAACGAAAAGTGAAAGCAGGGGCACCTGGGTGGTTCAATGGGTTAAAGCCTCTGCCTTCAGCTCAGGTCATGATCTCAGGGTCCTGGGATCAGCCGCATCGGGATCTCTGCTCAGCAGGGAGCCTGCCTTCCCCCCCTCTCTCTGCCTGCATCTCTGCCTACTTGTGATTTCTGTCTGTCAAATAAATTAAAAAAAATTTTAAAAAATCTTTAAAAAAAGAAACGTGAAAGCGGTATTAGTGACACCTTATTTAGCAGATTTAGTTAGAAATATTACAAATACTACACTTTAGCAATTCTTTCCAATAAAGCAAGAGGTGAAACAAAGATGATGAGTAGTGTAAGTTGAACTATCATGTCTCAGTGATTTAAATGGAATCAGGCATTTTTTGAGACAAAATCTTTGAGGTTGTAGTGCATCTGACCTGTATGTTTACTGAATGTTTACACCTACATATGGGCTGGCAGGAGGAAAGAAGAGGATGCGAAGTAAAAAGTTCAGGTAGTTTTAAAAATTATTTGCCAATAATTTTAACACATCTGTATACTGTAAAATACTAGAATCATTCTTATGAACAGGTAATGTGAAAAGAATGAAGCATGGGTAACAAGGTAAAAACAAATAGTGTGCATTTTAAAGGAAGGAAAAGACAGTGGCGTAAGTTTGATGCCCTTGAGATAGATTACTTGTTTTACCTGGAAGTAGAAAACAATGCCTTGGACATAACCTTCTGTTATACAACAAATGTCAAGTTTGAGGAAATGGTAATCCACTTTGCTACTATTTATACAGGCCTATGGTCACAGAAAGAATATATATATTCTTTATATTTATATCTATATTATATATTGTATATAGTATATATTAGGTAAAAAATGTGTTTGTATTTTGCTAAAGGTGTGTTAGGAGATGGGTTAGAACTAGAAAACTTTATGTCTTGCTTTTTTATAATTCAGAGAAATACCAGGTCAAACAGACTTGTTACCGTGTTTCAGATGAAATCATGAAACAAACAAAAGCTGTGATAGAAGATGTTAAAATAGATTTTGTTTTCTGATTCCTGATATGTAATAAAGAACATAGTACTTAATGTACAGCATGATGACTGTAATTGAAATAAAAAATTGAATACAAGAAATAAGCTAAGAGAGTACAATTGGCTACTCTCACACATAAAAAACAACTATGTGTGGAGAAGATATATGTTAAGTAGCTTGACTATAGTCATCACTTCACTATCAAATTTCATATCAAATCATTATGTTATACACCTTAAATACATACATCTTGTATTAAACCAGATGAAACACTAAAAAAGGAACATAGTCTCTCTTTGCTCTAATATACTTTCTCAATTTCTGAATTTTACTAAGATCTCCAAGGGAGTCAGTAAAGACTCAAAGTTAAAGATACTTATCCTAATCTTAGTGAGGAAAAGGCGGTTCACTTACCTGAATTTATACAGTCATCATGGATGGTAATCAGGTTTCATAGCATTAATTTGATCCTTAAAATAGGTGTGGATGACCTAGCTTTTGGCAAAAATAAGGTAAAACATCCTGTGTGGTAGATCGGATGGTATGAACTGTTTCCATCATGCCTGGAGCTACTTTAGGTACCTGATATACATCATCCTATTACATAGCCATGAGCCTGTAAATTATTATCATTGATCCCACTTTATAAATGAGCGAACTGTTCCTCAGAGAGGGTAAGAGGCTTGTTAATATTCTCCCATATTCTCCCAGCCAATGAACAGCTAGGGCCAGGATTCCAACAGGTAAACGGCCCACTGAAAGGGCATTATGAAGCCTAGGATGGTAATATGGAATGCATTTGGGGACAGAAATCATTGCATTGAATAATAGTATTACCAGGAAATTTCTTCAAGTCTTAAGATCCATCAATACGTAAATGGCACCTCCACAGGTTTCTTGTCATTTGAAGTATTTTAGGTATCACAAAGAATAATTTTATCATGGCTCAAAGTGGCCCAAATACCTGAGTATATCTCTCTTGGGGGTCCAAACTCTAATTCCCATGTTAATGCAAGGAGTCTGATGGATGGATGGATAGATGGATGGATAGATGGGTAGATAAATGGGTGGATAGATGGGTGGATGGATAGATGGGAGGGAAGGGGGGAAGGAGAAAGAAGAAAGGGAAAAGAAAAGGGGACCTAGGGTAACATCATCATTATAAATGCTTTAAAAAGTGTTTCAAGGGATGTCTGGGTGGCTCAGTCGGTTAAGTGTCTACCTTTGCCTCAGGGCATGATCCCAGAGTCCTGGGATCGAGTCCCGCATCAGGCTCCTTGCTCAGGGAGGAGCCTGCTTCTCCCTCTGCCTGCTGCTCCCCCTGCTTGCTCCTGTACTCTTTCTCTCTGGCAAATAAATAAAAATCTTAAAACAAACAACAAAAAAACAAAAACTGTTTTTAGATATGGAAGGACATTGATGCATTTTGCTAAAAATAGTATATGACTTATGTAAAATCTATAATCTATATATATTGAAGGAGGAGGAACCGGAATTAACTGCAATATGTGGTCATCAGTGCCAAACGCTATTCTATGCAGCCTTCAATCTTGATCAAAGATAAAGTGATTAAACAAAATATTAAAGATAAAACAATTAAAATGGGTAGACTGGCCATCCTGAAAGCCATTCGTTCCATGTGGGCTGGAGCCCTGTGCATGCATAAAATGTTTTTTTGCTAGGAGCAAAAAGCACTTGCAGGATTTGCTGCGAGTTCCAACTATTTCACCTCAAGGTTCCTGCATGTCTTTCTGTTGGGTGACCGGTAGCATCCTGTCCTCAGACTCTATAACCGTAGCAGAGCTGTCATTGCAAGTGTGAATTCCTACGCCTACCCATGGAACAGGTGTGCCTGCCCCCAGCAGGTGGTCAGGATGCTGGCAGCAGGTACTCACCTGTCCTATTCTGTTGTCCTAGCCGGGCAGGTGATAACTTGGCCTCTTCGAGGAATTCAAACACTCTTTCTCAGATTCCTAAGACTCTGCATCAATTGTTATGTACCAATCATTGACTTCTCTGTGTGTGATGTGAGGTTAATAAGAAATGACAGGTTGCTTTTTTCTTTTCTTTCTTTTTTTTTTTTTTTTTTTGCCTCCATGTGTAGAAGCCACCGAGCACACTTGAGCACACTTTCCCAACTGCCATTAGCTTGAGACTAACTTCTGGCATCTGGATCATATTTCAGCACAAGCAGACACGCACAGGTTTTGTATGAAGCTAGCGTTCACGTTATATGCCGTATACATAGCAGTATGGACATAACTCACTCAGGGCGGAATGGAATATGCAAAGCCGCACTTACACTGCATTCCATCTAGGTCCCTAAACTCTATTCAGGGGAATCAGACGGAAGCCAGAGGCTTTCTGTGATGCAACAAAATACTTCTAAGGAACATGAGTGACTTTGTAGGTAGCCTGGAATGGAATGACAATTGCAGTCAGCGTATCAGTAACAGTAGAGTAAGAGACAGTGAATACGATCATCCCCTCTCTGCCCGCCCCCCCCAACCCCCATGGTCTTTATTAGCTTTGTCCTGACAATCTGACCTTACAGAGCTCTACCTAGTCCTGACAGTCGCATAAAACCCGCAAACAAATAGGGACTTGGTGCAGCCTTTTCAGATTTAGGATCATGTTGAAGCTTATGAATCAGATTTTTCTATGTGTGGACATGACAACTATGGAAAAACTGTAATTTAGGACATATTCTCTTTATCCTTTTATGTAGAATTTCACTTTAATGTGATGCAAATGACAGTAAGAAATACATTCAGTGAATGTTAAAGCCTTCCCATTAAAAATTCTGTATGCATTTTACATTCTAATTCATGTACAGTCAAAAACCCTGATAAAATCACAGTGCTGATTTGACTGCTGCACTTATCGTATTAATGAGGATACTTTATGCCTTTTGAAAATTGGGATATGGTCCATTATGTGATTGTAAATGATGTGATTGTATCACATAAATTTGTTATTCAATCCCCCCCTCCCTCCAGTCAGCTTTGTATATAAGAAGATTCATTGGTGAGCCAGGACTGAGGCCAGAAAACTGAACTGCATATTAGACTTTCCTCCTTTTGTCTCTATTTCCATTTATAGAAAAGAACATAATAAACATGCACACGTGCATGTATGTCAGTATCTGTGTGTATTTTTTTCTTCTCCTTCTTCTTTTTCTTTTATAAATTTCCCTAAAAGCCACGGGGAAAAGTGCACCAAGGAAGTCAAAATGAAAGAAAGCAGCAGACAGGCCTGTGGCTCCCAGAGGTACATGGTGATTTTTCCCACAGGCCCCAGCAACTCCCTTGGCTTCCGAGCCAATGCCGGATGGAGCATTGCTTGCAAATCTTTCCTTCTTCCCTTTTGCAACAAGTGAGAGGTTTGAGAATGGTCGTTGGCTAAGGTTGCCTGATTCTGAGTTGCATTTGCATTCCTAAAAATACCAGCTCCTCTGTCTTTTATTTATTTTTTCTCCCATTCCCGCCTTATTAGTCATCATTTGCTCCCAGGAGTACCGGGTGGGAGTGATCTATGAACACAGCTGCAGGAGGCCTTTGGCTTCTTTCTGCCCCTGTACCTTCTGTTTCCGAATCCTGGCATAGATGTCTACCTTGGTAAAGGTCAAAGAACTATTTTTTCCCCTCCTGTTCATCACCAGAGACACAAACACCTCCCCTGGCATCAAGAGCTTCAGAGTGCCCACAGAAAGAGTTTGAGCACTGCCAAGAGAAGTGGGCTCAGAACTCTCCAGTTAAAACAAAGGAGGGACCACTGGCCCTCAGCTGTGTAGCTCTCATAGCCGTGATGGGCTACACTGGTCATTGCCTCTTTAATAATGGTCCGTGGGGTTACCTCACCGTTGCCCAAGAGGAGCCCACAGACTGAAGTGTTCCCTTGCGCATACCCGTGCGTGATGGGCAATTGTTGCCTGGACTGCAGTGTTTCTCAAAACGTTTGGTTTGGGATTCTTCGTACTCTGTAGGCTGGAGGTTTTTTCTTTTACTTCTTCAAAAATTTACCTTCTGTTGCCTGGAACCTGGAGAAGCGGCAATGCCCTTGACAGTGGAACAACCTCTGGGATGGAGTCCTCAGAGTTTGGAGACACAAATGCCCAAGTCCTTGATGCCCACCTGGCGATTTCACATCTCTGACTCTCGTTCTTGCTCACCTTGAAAGCTGTCCTTTAGGCTTTACGAAGCTCTGTGTTTTCCCAGAGTTCAGCTGTTATGGATGAAATTGCTTTATTCGCTTTAAGGTCTCTGTCATGTTGTAACACCAAAAATACAGTGCCATGTGCTTCCTCCCCCTACGCCCTCCCAAAAGGAGGGAGGCTACAGGGAATGATTTGCCTAGGAGAATACAAATATGATTTTAAATTATATCTTTTAAATGGCTTATGGGAAAAGATAAGTTGCTTGACAAAGATATACCAAAAGCTCACAGGGGGTCTTTTGTGATGGGAGGTAGGTTTTTTACCTTATTTCAGATTCAAGACCAATAAGAACTTTATACAGTCTTCTGGACAAAGCTTGCTACATCCTAATCTCTGCAAATCCACTCTGTTCTGTTCACCGCTCTCCGTATTAATCAGTTCTATACAACCGTACCCTTCTTGGTACTGTTACACACACTGCATTTTTATGCTTCTGTTACTGAGTGGCCTTTTCTATATTTTTGCTTTATCTTGCATTCAATTACTCACAACTTGGTCGGTAGAATAGGATACCATCATTGCCTACATTTAGGCAACAGCACATTATGTCATCTTGCTTCATATATTTTACTTCTATCTCTTTTAAAAGGAAGCACATTTGAAAAATCTTGACTCTGCCTTTGGGGAGGAATCATTTACCTTCTTCCATTCAGGCTGAAATTTGTCTCCTCACTCCCTTTGGTAATAAAAAAAAAAAAGCAACCTTATTTACATCTTCTCAGATCCTATTAGTTAGCTCAATTCCCTAATTGTTATAGTTTTAAGAAAGACCAAGTCATTTTCTTGCTTCCAGTCATTGCTGGTCTATTTTATGGGGCCCACAATGCCACATTCTCGTGTCTGCTTACTTTCTTCAGAAAGCTTTTTCTATTTCACCCTGACGTGCAACATCATGTACATGGTCCATTTCCCTCCCACGAATAGGAAATATGGCTAAACAGTCTTCCTCTAAAAGAGCAGAGAGGAAGATACACATCTTGGCAATATTGCCCATTGGACTCTATGTTCGAGGCTGAGCATATCTGATTCCATATGAATTTGCTCTGGTTTTTCTTCTCTCTTGTCTTTCCTAGTGTCTTAATACTTCTTAGAATAAATTTTCCTACCTAAGATGGATCTCCCCTTTTCTCTCTTGACAATGCTGAGTAAATCAAGGTGTGGAATATTACCCATGCAACCCACTCTCTGAGAGGTATTGCTGGCTGAAGCCACGCTGTCCGTATGCCATTCTGTACCCAACTGTGGATAATAACAGAATTGATTTTACTGGAGGAAAGACAAAGGAATCTCAGGGCTGCTTTCTGCATTATTTTGTTCTCAGGTTATTCTGCTCTGAATGGTAAGATCTCTCACTAGAATATTGGGTCACATTTAGCTTCCTTTATAGCAAATCCCCTGTGGGGGAACTTCTGGCATTGGGCTGTGAGGTGTTACTGTTCTGTGTCTATGTGTGTGCGCACACACACACACGCGAGTTGTGGTCAAATTGTAACATGAATAAGTTTGTGTTTTCAAGTCCCCATGAATACCTTCTTCTTTTTTTAATAATTATTAAGAAAGTAGATTTTAAGCTAGAGACTAAAAGTTGGCTTTCAGATACCGTGAAAGGGAGGGGTTTAAAGAACTTTTTAAAATAAATTGTATGATGACCATGAATAAATCAACCTACACAATTATCAAGGCAATGCTGAATATAGCCACTATAAATCGGGTGCTTAGTACATCTCGTGAATGTTGCACTTGCCTTAAGCTTATTAATTCACTAATTTTTTCAACTCCATTAAGTATGTATTACTACTATCCCTATCTTCCGGATGTAGAAACTGAACCATAGACAGAAGTTTTACTTGTTGAAGCCACCAGTGGTATAAGTGGCAGATCCAAGATTCAAACCAGGTGGCATTGGCTCCTGAGTCTTGATTCTTGAATACTGAATTTTCTACCTCATTGAGAGAAAAATCTACAGCTTCTCATATAGTGAGTATCCCATCAGCAAAATCTTTCACAAATAATTTAAGGAAATTCTGATGAAATAATGTGTAATGGTATTGATTTTATTCCTAATACCTTAACTGTGATTCTTTCAACTACATTATTCCTTAATATTTAAACTGCCCAACACTCTATCTTGAATAATGTAGAAAAGTCTGGGAAGTTAATAACATGTAATGGTGGTTGCCTTTAAAAAAAATTCCCAATCTGGAGTATTTTTGATATGATTCTTTATACTGTTACTTAGAATTTACATTTCTGTCTCACTTGAATTTGTGGATGATCCCTGATTCTTTTATGAAGGTGAGTAGGTACCTAGCCATCAAGGGTATGTCTGGAAAACTCAGAGAATCAACTAGAAGTCCCAGTTTCTGCCTGTGCTTAAAGTGTGTACTCCCAGATATGCATTCCAGGGCTGATCTCCACAATGAGATGTTTGCAGAGAAAGTTAGTGAATGTTTAAGAGTCCATGCTCACAGCAACTTTCTGAGCATTGTTAACTTGAGCTCAAGTTCTTTTAGCTAGCTGCCCCAGAGTTGCCATGAACATACTCAAGAGTCTTACAGACACACAGACAAAGAATGTTTTGGATGTTTTGGAATTCTGAAAGTTTGAGGAATAGTGGATTTTATGTTTCATATGTTATCTGTTACCAGCTGATGATCGCTTGCTTTTAGTTCCTGTAGAATTAAGAATAGTGAATGGAATGTTCTGTTGGTCTTGTGTCCATATTACCCATTGGATTGCATGAATAAGCATCAAATTACTCGTCAGGAATTTCAAGTTAGTACAATTTAGCATAAATATAGAGCTTTTTGGAGCCCCCAAAGAATTCTCTATATCTAGCTCTGGTTCCAACCAAGTCTTCACTATTTGATCAATACATCAGATCAAGAATAAGTGGAGCTCCAAAGTCACACCATCTTATCAAAATAATTATCTTTAATTAATATAATTATTGATCATGTAGTAGAAGTCACTGTCTACATGATAGAAGGCTTTTAGGATTCCATGGGAATGCTTTACAACTTAATTATGTTTCCCTAGGAGATTATAACATAATTCAATTTATTTTCCCATGTGTTTCATCAATCATTATGTGAATAGAAGGAATATCAGAATCTCATTTCTATGTCAATTCTTGAAGAATTTCGACAAGTCATTTCAGCAGTACAGAGCTGATTAGAAGAAGACAAGGTCCCTCCCACATGAGAACGAGCCCCTGTATCACTGTGGCGCCGGTGCCACGTTCTGTTGGTTTTGTAGTGTGTGATGAGACCGACGGCCCAAGCCCGTGATAGCTCATGTGTTCCAGCTTTTCCTAGCAGACCAAATTCAGACGTATATAAAGTTTCCTTCCCAGATATGTGAGGAACTGTGTTCTTCTCTGAGCCTTGGTTTCCTTATCCATGGAGGCAGGTGGAATCTAGGTTTCCCTTCCACTTGTAAAGCTCAGTGCTCTAGTTTTGCTTGTGACTTAGCTCTTCCAGTGTCAACAGTGTGCATCACAAAGCTCAGTGTACTTCTGAATCACTGCGAATTGTTAATTCTTGTTGAATCTTGTTAAAATGCAGGCTCTGAGTCAGTAGGTCTAGGTGGGACCTGGGCCCCTGCCTTTCCAGCGGGCTCCTGGGTGATGCTGAAGCTGCTGGTCCATAAGCCACTCTTAGCAGCAAGGATCTCAATGATGCACAGAGACAAAGGTGGAGAGACGAGCTCTTTATCTTCCTTTGGTAGCATATCCATTTGCTTTCCTCCCAGGGCTACGATTCTCAACAACTTTCTTCTGCAGATCGCTGTAGCATGCTTCCTCTTTCCTAGCTGTATATACGACACAGAACTGGGGCTTCAAGAAGACCGAGTGCGTCCATACGGAGCACAAATCCCTTTGCCAAGAAGGAAACCACAGAGCTTATCAGGAAAGATGCGTGCCTGTAATGCCATCCATCCCCAGCATGCTGAAATATGAAATAAATGAGGTGGAGTTTAATTTTAGGCTCTACAAATTTGTAATGTGTTCATCATTCCTGCTGCCATTTTGTAGGGCAGGTTGAAGTCGGCAAGACAGGTTTTGTGAGGAGAGCCACATTGGAGTTCTGGTTAAATCGAGCACTTAGCCCGTCTTCTGTCCCTTCTCTCATCTCCTCTTGCAGCGATGAGAAAGAGATGCCGCTTGTCTTCGAGGGGTCCCTTCTGGAGATAAGCATCTCTTCTGCTTTCCAGGGGGCAGGCAGGCTCTTTGGGGGATTTTCCCAAGCGGGACTGCAGACCGGCTTCCCAGCAGAGGGCGCACTGCCCCAGTGCCGCAGCCCCAGAGCAGTTCCTCCTCTCCTGGGGTTGACTTCTCTCCCCACTGGTCAGGGCTCCTGGAGGATCAGAAGGGGGCTTCGCGAAGAGAGGAGGTGAAGGCTGTTGTAAGGGAGAAAATCAAATCAAATCACTTCCGATCTGAATCAGTGACTTTTAAAATGAAAGGTCTAGTTGGCTACTGCTAATGGGCAGCTTTTCATAATTCTCCGCTATTAGAAGACTAACTCTCCTTTCTTAAAGCTTCTCTGAACCTTGCATTGTCCAGCATTTATATCTTTCACTTTAATGAGAGCTAAATAAGAATTATATAGAGAATTTTAATAATTCTCACTGGACAGTTAATTAAGCAATGAGAAGTCTTTAGAACTGTTACTCTTTCTGCCTTTTACAGACAAGTGCTTCCACAGATTCCAACGAAAGAGGTCACATTTATACACATATATAAAATGATGTGTGGGTTAGTAATTTTTCTCGGTAACAAATGACCTCTCTAACGAGCTGAAATAGGGAAGTTAAAATCCACCTTTTGTGGCCCACTTTCCCTGAACTCTACTCTCCACTTTTCCTCCAACTTTCTTTGCACAGGAAATGAATTCCGTCTACCTTTGGGGGGTGGGGGTGTGGGCTTAAATGTGTTGATCTCAAGTTTTCCAAATGTGTTGTTCCTCTGTAAATCATGCGGGCACGACCCAGCCTAGTCATTCATTACAAATTCTTTTCTTTTCTTTCTTTTTTTAAAAAACAGCTTCTGTTTTTCTTCATTTTTGATGGAGCCTGCCATAAACTTCAGCTAGAGTGCAGACGACCATAACATTACTCTCACATAGAGGGTATTTTATTAAGTCCAGCAGTTAAAAATGTACAAAGTTCCTTGTAATAATCCATTCATTCTGTTCTCGCCTGATTCTTGGAGTAAGCCTGCACAATTATTCAAATCCCAGCTTTTAGCTACAGCATACACCTCGCCATGGGGCTATGCCTCTGTAATCTTGCTTTGGTCTTGCATGTCAAATGGAATTAACTCCCATAAGAAATGTGTGCGAAGACAACCCAAAGTGTCTAATCCTGCTGCTGTCTTAAATTTCTGAAACTCTGAGCTGTCATCTTTTTCTATTGCTTTGTTGAAGTTCTCACTTATGCTTCAGTCCATCCAAAGCTGGAGTTTAGGAAAATTTGCATTTTTATATATTTTTTCAGTTATGCTCTCCCTTGGCCTTTTCACATGTTCTCTTTGTAGAAGGATTTTTTTTTTCCCCTTCCTTCAAAGTCCAAGTCCATTTTATACACAGTGGAATTTCAACGAGAGGTGAATTCACTTTGTTTTCCCCCTGGGAGTACACAACTTGAAATGCAGACAACACTAGTTGAAGATTTCACAAGCCAAATCCAAACAGATATGGGTGTGTGCACGCGTTTGTGTGTGTGTGTGTGTGCGTGTGTGCATCTGTGTGTATGAATGTGTCTCAGAATATTGTATGAGAGAGAGGAGAGAAGGAATAATGATATCATTATTATTATACTTTAACCACTCACCTAGCTAATCACAAAAACTAATTCTATCTCGATTGAATCTCAAACTGCATCATCTCCCTCATGAATAAAATGGTTGGTGAAACGAGCCTGGTGAGTCTACTTGGATGTTGTGTTAAGAGTAGATTAGCTTAATGAGTAATTTCACACTCTTCCTTCTCTAGGGGGCGTTTCAAAATCGTGATGCCGAGAGTGTCCTCTCCCTTCTTCACCATATCCTGAACTCCATTTACCACCTCCTGCTCTTCGTAGACATGAGGAATCTGAAAGGACGTTCACTATCTGGAATACGGAACAAGCCCTTCATAAATATGTGGTAAAGTCCTTTGGGTGGGTAAGGACAGCTTGTTCTATTCTTTCTGAGTGACTTACCCTATTGCCTCAATTTACAAGTTGTATCATTCAGTCTGGAAATGAAAGCTGCCCAGCTTTTAGTAAACTTTCCTCGCAGCCTGTGTGTTCAGTCTGATAATTACACGTGGTAACTATTTTTAAATCACCAGTTATTCAGCATCGTGGGTTTTCTGAGGTGTCTTGACTAAGTGAGGTGTGGAAGGGTGAAATTGTAACTTGGTGTGGTGGATATTTAATAAGTGGTAAACCACAGCATTCTCCATTTGGAAGTTAATTAAGGCCACTAGCTGACCGGGCTTGTGCAGAAAACATGTTCATGGTTTAGCCATGGAAACAGTCACAACAACACTCAGCTAAAAATAAATGGCCTTAAGAGACATTTTCACTGATCACTCCCGAATACCTATTGTTGTTTTTTTTTTTTTAATAAGGAATTGTCACACTTTTGAGGAAACACCCAGTAGCACCAGCTCCTTCAGAGACTTAGAAGTTTTGCTTCTGCCTGGCTAGTGGAAATCAAAGTGAAGAGTGGCTTGCGGGGACAGCCGCATGACCAGATCGTGTTTTTAATGCTATGTGCACGAATGTCTCTTAGAAGGTACTCATCTGCTCCGTTCTCTTAAACCCCTTTGCCTAGTTAATAACGGCCTTTCGTATGTGGATGCACCTAGTTTTGGCATAAGATAAATAAACTCTCTAGCATCAGATAGCTGATTTTACCCAAATTGGGTTTGAGTTTGTTGAAGAGCCCTCCTCTAGTGACAGACAATATAATATGAATTATGTTCTGGGTGCTCATTGTTTCTTCATGATGAAAGTACTGGAATAAGACAATATATTTTACTGTACAATATATTACTTGGGCTAATAGGATTGAAAAAGCGCATTAAATGTAAATGTCCTTTCAGCATCTGGATGGTGAAGTTAGATTGTCTATCAAATGTCTTGATGCTGTTGTAGGATCCAGCAATATTTAGGGAAGCGGAAATAGGTGACAGCCACAAATCAGGTGACTGTGATGCAGGTGTAGCTTAGGTGAAGTGGTATCAAGGAGGCCAAAGTGCCTCCGAGGCTTCCTTAGGCTCCTTGGTTTCGAGTCGTTTTTAATGGAACTATAAGGATTCTGTTTTAAATCACTCTGACAAGGGACACACTGTACTCTTGGTCTCTGAATCCTTCCATGTGATTTTAAAGAACTTTTTTTTTTTAAAGGATTTTATTTATTTGAGAGAGAGAGAGCGAGAGAGAGAGAGAGAGAGAGAGCCCAAGCAGGGGGAGCAGCAGGCAGAGGGAGAGGGAGATGCGGGCTCCCTGCTGAGGAAGGAGCCTGACATGGGGCTCCATCCCAGGACCTTGAGATCATGACTGAGCCCAAGGCAGTCGCTTCACCGACTGAGGCATCCAGGCGCCCCCATGTGATTTTAAACTATCTTACTGACATTGCAGCATATAGGGAACAGGCACCACACTAATTCATCTGCCTTCCCGTCCATCCACACTCCAGTGGGTCTCTCTAGGCACCTCTTGAGCAGAATTTTGAGCTCAAATGACACTTCGTCCTTGGCAGGACTTGGTAGAGGAAAGAGAAGCACAATGGAGCAAATATTCTTACCGCCTTCCAAGATCCGTACCTTGTATGTTGCGTACACGATCGTGTAAGCAAATAGAAATCATATCGTAGTCTGAGAGCCATAGAAATTCAGGTCTAGATTTAAAACATCTTCCTGTTTCTCCTGCCCATATCTACATCAGAATATTCTATACAAACTGATCCGGAGTTGCCATCCCTACAAATTCTCACTTGTGGCTCTTTTTAGCCTCAGACGAGCCAGCAGACGTCAATCTCTGCTGAGATCAGTTGAGTTTTTCAGGCTCCATTTTCCTCATTGGCTACTTTACATGAATACAATTTTGTTCGTTTGTGCCTCCTCCTTCCCACTCTCCTTTCATTTTTGTTATTTGTTCTAATTTAATTTGAAATGCCCAGACTGTAATCAGGTGAGGAGGCTCGGGAGACTTCCAGCAAGAGCAGGTCTCCTGAAAAGGGTCTTTTGGACACAACAGAATGAGCCTTTATTTATTATCTCAGGGATAACAAAACCGGGAGAGAGCAAGACGGCGTGGCGGCTGTCCTTTCAAGCGGCAGCAACTTAGTGAAACACTCCTGTCCCTAGGGTGTGAACAGACCGCCCCTTGGCTCAAAGTCATCCTGCTGTCCCTGGCTGCTGGTTCTCTAGGCCAACAAAAACAAGCATAACAAAACATACAGAGAAAGTGTCAACAGAAACCCCTCTCTTAGAGCCTGGCTTTTGGAAGTAGACTGGATTTGCAGTCCGCACAAAGGCTCTGGGCAAGGTTTCGTTGGCCGTGGCCCAAACTTGACACTGCGACTCCTGTCCGTGAGGTCGGGGCACGTAGCTGATTAGGCACATGTGATCTAGTTCTCCCGTGTTCCCTAATGAAAAACCTCAGTTTCCCCATGCACCGAATGAAGACTATTAAAGAGCTGGACTTTGCCAAGAATGATGTGGGCTTAAATTCTAGCTTCATAACCCTCAGTTTCTTCTTTAGTAAACTGGGCACAGCAATATTTCTCTTCCTGATTGTGGCGATCAAGTGAAATACAGAGATGTATTATCATTGAGAAAAATACTAAAATGTTTATAGCAATGTGAAGTTTGGTGCATAGAGCCAAGGAAACCATGCTGTGAGCATGCTTGAGAAATGGGGAAGCACTACAGAAGTACAAGATATTACCATACTTAGCAGTATTAACTTCAAAATAGTAGGTCATTTTTCTCCATGCCAGGAGTGGGTGGTGATCCTCATCCCAAAATCAGGCCTGGATCTACCATATGCAGAGGCTCTTCCACTCTCTTGCAAAGAGGAGACAGCTTATGGCTGCCCCTTCCCTTCACAGAAACATTGCAGAACAACTCAGTTAGGAGGGATGGGAGGCAGCATCCTCCAGGGTCCTTCATGCCAAAGATATTACAGATAAGCAGTTATCTCGGGTATTTAATGTTCATGTGTTGTGAGTTTTCGGGGAGGGTTGAGAAAAAGTCAAAAGTTCATGACAGTCTGTGGTTCAGTTCTAGCAGGAGAGAAGCATGATGAAGTGGGACACGGATAGCTCCAACCTATCAGACCAGAACCGGTGTCCAGCTACATGATCTCTCCAGGATTTGGCTATTTTAACTTTTCTGGAATTTTGGTCAAAGCGGGTACTTCATCCTGTCACGTAATCTGCCTAAGACTTGTGCGTATAAAGAGGGACAATGAAACTGTTTAGGAAGCAGAGATAGAACAAAGGAAGGATGAAAAAGAAATGATAAAATCTATGGTCCAGGCATATTTGTTCCCTTTGTCCCTAGCATTTAAGGGTTGTTTTTTTGTTTGTTTGTTTGTTTGTTTTTATGTTTCATGATTGAAAATAATTGTAGAAGACTGTGACCATGCCATGCCCCCCCACTTAAGTTAACACTCCACTCCCTTAAACATATGCAGAACCTATCACAGTGTCACATACAGAGTGGGTGTCCAGTGCTTTGTGGTACCAAAGAAATTTGCCGGAATGTTCCACACTCACTTCCAGCGGAAGGCCCTGGAAGTGTTGCAATCCAGCAGTATACAATTCCCAAATTCATTTTATGAATCCTATCAAGATTCTGCCAGTCCAGACATAGTCAACAATTTGAGATTTTCATCTTGGTATACATATACTTCTACAACTGGTATGGAGGTAACAGACTTTACTCTTAGCGAAGAGATAAAGGCAGACATGTATTACTATGGCTTCATCATTCTTTTTCTTTTGACTTTAGTATGTCTTGCTTTATATTTCCTATGACGATATCAAATAAATTTCTTTTGATAATTTTTAAAGTTGCCAGTTCTTCATAGAAATGTTACATTCTTTTTTTAATTTAATAAAAAAATTTTTAATTTTTATTTATTTAATTTTATTTTATAAAATTTTAAAATAAATTTTATAAATTTATAAAATTTATAAATTTTATAAATTTTATAAAAATTATTTTATAAAAAATAAATTTATTATTTATTTATTTTTTAATTTAATAAAAAAATACATTTTTTTAAATTCGAATACAATTGACAACTTTCCATAGAACAAAGCAAATGAAAGCTCAAATGTGGATGTAAATCATTGACTTGGCTTGAAAAACCAAAGATTGCCCTAGTGCATTCCTGAGGATAAACACCATCAGCCATGATCGTGAGGAAAGAAAAAGATGTTCCAAGACCATCTTCAAAGACGCCCCCAACTTCGCTGGAGGGCTCTCAAAGCCGGCTCAGACTCTGCAGTCTTCAGCGGGGGAAGGAGGCGGTGCGGGGGGTTCTGAAGGGCCTGCCCCGCCAGCAGGGCCTTGCTCCGAGTCCAGAGTGGGGGGTATCGCCCCGGCTTCATCACTTTTCTTGATAGATCTTTCTTCTCCGGTGGCCATGGTGACTCTGCGCCTGGTCACCTCGGAGGCCAGGTCTCCGCAGGGCAGGCTGTTGGCATGGACGGCGGGGCTCTCCTGAGCCATGGCCTTGCACTCGGAGGACTCGAGGAATCCGGGCCGCGGGCACCTCTGAATCTTTCAATCGCCGCTCAGCTCAGTCTGGGACCCGTTCCACTCTTCAGCTCATGGTCCGGGGAGAAGTGCCCCCGTTACAGACTCTGGACAAGCTAGATGATGGACAGAATACAGTGGAGTCTGTTTCTGGCAGTCTGTGGACTAAATGAACCATTGAGCCTTTTTCCTTTTTAAGGGAAGGAGTGGCCGTGTTCTGAAGCCTGGACCTCAACCAGAATTACCTGGCATCTGGGCATTCCCCAGCTGTTTTTGCAATGCACACCCACAAGCCTACCTAGGTGGGGAAGGGAAGTGGAGAAGCAGAAAGCAGAAGCTGCTTAAGCCCCGTGAACCTTCGTGTCCTCATCTGTAAAATGGGCTGGAGCTTTTGGAGTCTCAGAATTGTAGGAAATGAATGAAATAATGTAGGTTAAACCATATCCCAGTGGCTGGCGTAGCGGAAGCATTCCACAAAAAGGAGCAATTTTTATTAGGAGGAAGCATATAACTCTTATCTTTGAAAAG
Organism: Mellivora capensis; assembly: GCA_004024625.1. Taxonomy (NCBI): domain Eukaryota; kingdom Metazoa; phylum Chordata; class Mammalia; order Carnivora; family Mustelidae; genus Mellivora; species Mellivora capensis. The sequence goes on along the minus strand of PISX010000228.1, from coordinate 242,164 downwards.
AGCCCCTTCTCTCTCCCTGCCTCCTCCTTCAAGCCTTTGAGGCATTTCTGTAGTAATTGGCTGCTGGGGCTTGGCATCTATCTGTAGAGAAATACATTTTTTGTGAAAGGGCTCTGAGGTGGTGGTGTGAGGCGTTTATTAGTGATCTAAGGCAACAGAAGTTGCCTCTGGTTTTTATTGACGCTTTCTAGCTAGAGGCACAGGAACGTGCAGGCACTAAAGGGTGAGTTACTGTTGGTTGCTCCTCTCTGGACCAGCAGGGACTTGGCAAGCTCTTGGAGGACACAGTGTCTTGCATCAATCAACAGTGACCCCTCTGGCTGAATATGTACAGGCATAAAGAGGCTCCTAAATTAGCCTCTGTTCTCCTTAGCTGGATGGATAGAAGATGAAATGCAATCCCTGGAGTGGGAGGAAGTGTGTGGTAGAGGATTGAGCCCTACTCTGAAATTCAGGCTGACCCCTCCTGCCCAAAACAAATCTGATGTGGTTTTATTTTCTATGGACCTATTAAAGTATATATATATTTAATAATCTGACAGCATGGGAGAAAACAAAGGGAATGGAAGATCCAGGGATAGAAAGGAATAGAAGATCCAGGGATAGAAGAGAATGGATAGAGGGGATGATACCAGGAACTACTTGTCTGATGAATGAATTAAAATGGAGCAGGGGTGGCTTAGGACTGACTAAAGCATTTTTCCCCCCAGCTGTGTTTTGATGACACAGACTTACCCTCCGGTCAGGCCTGTGAGGTGTGGTAGTAAGCCAACTGGTCAATTTTTAATACCACCCAGAAAATTTTCATGTGTGTATTGAAAATTTCAGTGAGTATTAATTTACCTAAGACTGCTAAAGAGCTGGCTGGAGCCCATAAAAGCCAGGAGTCATGTACGAGTCACATTTCTAGGGTATGGTGAGGGTGCTCTAGAAACAATGCTCTTATTCCTAAAAAATGTCAACATATACCACTAGGGGCCTTCTTCTCCCTCCTCTCTAGTTATAATTTCTCCTTTTGTCAAAAAAGGGAAGAAAGAGAAGGACTCTCCAGATAAAAGCACAACTTTGTGCCTCATGTTTTCTAGGTTTTTGATAAGGTTCAATAATATTCATTCCAAAGCCTGTTTGAGAGCTGTTAGTATTCAGAAAGGCTGGTGACCAAATAGTAAATCCATGAACTCAACATTATTTTTGTGTTATGAAATTTCCATTGCTTGCTTTCTATGAGCCATGCGACCAGGATATTGAATCCTGGCCCAGATGCGTAGGTCACAAAACTACACCCAGGGCCCTGAAGCCATCCCAGAGACAACCAAGCCAGAAAGTATGGCCAACTCACCACAAACCCTGGCCTGCTGCTGCCTAAGCGAACTTAGGCTCGCTCCACGTCTGCTCACGCGCACACTGGTCACCACCACACACGCTTGCACTGTGAAGAACTATGAGAAGTATCTCTTTCTCAGAATTACTGGAACATCTCAGGATTACCTTCCTTGAGGGGGCATACGTTGTAGACATCAGAGGCTTGTGGTGGTCTGGATACACATGAGGACTCCCTTCTTAATAACAACGGTTCACACTTACGGAGTCCTTAGTAAGGCCAGATGCTGTTCACATCACGCTTCCCATATATCGATGCATTTAAATCTCTCAAGAACCCTATGAACCTGGTCCCATTATAATCCCCATGTATGATGAGGAATTTAGGGCAAAGAGCTTGAGTGATTTCTCCAAGGTCATAGAACTAACAAGTGGCCGAGCTGGGATGTGAATGAGGCTCTCTGGTTTTGCATCCTATGCTCTTCACCATTAAAGCATACTTACTCCGCCCTGTGCTTGCACCAGAAAACCTGGACAGGGAAGATAGGCCCTTTGTCAACAATTTATTCCTCTTTTCATCTGGGGGAGAGGGATACTAAGGACATCCAAATTTGGGGAATATTCTTAGAATTTGTCTTCTAGGATCTATAGGTCCACCCTCTTAAACAAATAAAAAAAACCCGAATTCAAGAGACAGTTTCCAGATTCAAAGTTGTCCGAGTCAGGAGTCCGTTCTAGGACCACTCTTAACAATATAGATGCAGGAGACGGCCTCAGGATTCACACGAGGAGCTCAATAGCTCTGAGACCAGTACTTTGGTCTCTGCTGAAGGAGGTCCATTGCTCTTAGCGGCAAATGAGACAGAAAACACCAGCTTGAAGGTGTGTACCATGTTATCACAGGCGTAGGATTAACTTGTAGAAATTGTGAGCATTCAGGAATGCCACACAGTGACTCCATTTACTTCTGTTTGAAAATTAATTCAGGAAGGACCTTTGAAATTTATGTTACGCAAAGATACAACTTAGTTCCACTTGTGCCTCCTCCCCCCTCCCCCGGGCTCCCCTGCCTCCCACCACCAATACCACCATACATGTTTAAAGTCCTTTAAAGTTTTCAAAGTGCTTTCATATACATACTCCATTCATTATGTCAGGTCAGGGCAAAATTTTATTGCATTTGGCCAAAGGCCATGTTGAAACTTTAAGAGAAAAAAGGACATACAACATGATCTTTGAAATAAAGGGATTACAACAGAGCAAAGTTAAAGTTAGAAAGAATTTTATATAGAAAGAAATATATGTATAATTTATATAGAAAGAAATATATATCTCTATATATGTATAGACATACATATATAAAACAGACTGACCAAATACTTCACGTTTTGGGGTTGTTGTTTTTTTTAACACTTGGGTTTAGACAAAAACAACTAGAAGATGTAAACAAATTATTTAAAAATAGCATTTATCCATCTTTGACTTTAAACAGCTAATACATGCTCATGACAGAAAAATTGAGGGATGTGAAAGTGAAAAATCAAAAATATAAACATCATAATCTCATTATGTATAAAAAATGATTATGTTTAGAGTACAATCCTCTAGTTTTATGTTACACACACACACAATAGACTTGGAATTTTCTTCATCTTCATGCTATGCTCAGATATGCAGAAAATAAAGGCTGCCCTTTAATTTCTAAAAACTCTGATCTGGTCCATGTAATTCCACTTCACTGAATGGTAAAAACAACTTATTATCCGTTAGCAATATTTCAGTCACTTCTGGTGTGTAGGTCTCCTTTCATTTTAACATTCAATCCATTCAAAGTTATGATGGTTTATAGAGAGTGTTCTTTGAAAGACTTAGTCTCTCGAGGAAAATGCTCAGTCTTTCAGATTCTCCTCTGACTGCCCCCTCCTTCTGTTCCTCAAGATGATGTCCTGGTGTCTGAGAAACAAGGCTAAAGCTAACACAGACTTCAGCTTAGAATGAAATACGAAAAGGCAGAGAAGGCCACCCTTCTGAGATGACTGATATCAGAAAAGCTCCTGACTCCAGCCCAGGGCGCATGGCTTGGCAAGCAAGGGAGACACCTTTGAAGCACATATTTCTGCACAGCTTTCCCGACCCTCAGGTACATGCCTGCCGAGGGGCTTGATCGGAGGCAGAGGAAAGCGGTGCTTGAGTCCTTGTCCTGTGTCTGATCCTGCAGCTCTCCATGGCGAGGTCTCTCCTCAGGCTGGCTGCTCTTTGCCGTGCGGGTGTCTACAGCAGGTTTGAAGGTCAGGACTCCCAGATAACCCCCGGAGAATCCCAGTTTTGGTTGATGCTTTTGGAGTCTGTGCTATATACTGAAGCCAGCTTCTGTCCTGGAAGGTCCTTTCCCAGTGTCTGCTGGGAAGGCACCAGGCTCCCCCATCACAGGGAGGCTCAGCCCACAGTGCTCAACAAAGCTGCTCTGAGTCCTCTCTCTGAAGAACATCAACAATCTTCTGGGTCTTGCCCAGGCTACATGGGAAGTGGGAACGGCTTATAGAATGTAAATTCTCTGTCTTCCTCTTCCTACCTAGGCAATACCACTGGATTCCTTTTCTGTGGTCATCCTATCTAATCAACATTGTGCATCTAATTGAGATCATTTCAGCTTCTACCTGAATTAGAACTGTTAAATTAATGGAAGGTGAGAGGAATGAAGGGAGAGGTTTTAAGAAACTTCTGTCAAATTTACAATGTGTATTCTGTGTCTCATCCCAAGTTCATACATTTTCCCCCGAAGAACTTGAACCTCTGTGGAAGGGTTTGAGTGCTGCACCTCCTGAGTCCAGAAGCATTTTCAAGGGAATCATCTGCTTCAGTGTTTTTGGCTTCTGCTAAGTCTGTGTTTGTCATCTAGAACAGCTTTTGGTGAAAACTCACAGCATTCTATACAGAACCAATTTTAGCCGAAAGTTTGCATTTCCTCTCAAATTCTCACTTCTTTCTTTTTAAAAATAATTAGTGCTTTTTGCAATTGTTATGAAATTTGAACAGCAGCCTTTTGAAACTTATGCAGAATGAAACAGCAGAATCTTCAACATTGAGAAGATAAGAGGTTTCCTTCTGGTTAATTAAAGGAGAAAGAATTATGGAACTTTATAGCCGTTTAATTATGTCATTAACGTGAGGGTTGGCTAGCAATGGGGGGAGAGACTGCCGTGGGCCACCCTGTAGAAAGAGCCTGATCTTTTCAGGGCTCTGTCAGTGCTCAGATGGTGACTTGCTGCATTTTTGAACGATTGTTAACTAGATAGGCACATTCGTTAGAAAGATATTTAATAACGTAATTAAAATGACATCAGTACATATTTTCCTAATAGTTTTTGTTGTTGTTGCTGTTGTTGTTAGAAGTGTTAAACATGGACAGGTCACCTCTGAATATTAAAAGCTAAAAGTTAAAATTTTCCTCAATGGGGTCATCAGTGTGTTAGGCACACTTCCGGACACGTATGTCAGATAGAAAAAACAATGATACCTTTGGCGTACTGATCCTTGATGGTACTTTTATTTATTTATTTATTTACTTTATAAATCAGTATTACTTATTTAATCCTATTATCACGGCCTTTATTTTCCCTCATTTAATCTTCTCAACAAACCTATGAGGTAGGTTTTACTATACCTGTTTTATAAACAATGGCAACTGGGCCTCAGAGACATTAACTAACCTGCCCTACATCCTACAGCTAATGAGTGGGATTCTATCTAGGCATTAATGACTAAAAGACCATCTTCTTACCAACTCTGATGCACTACCTCCCTTCCCTACACTCTCCTACCACATTTGTTATGAAGCTCAAATATAACCAGGCATGTAAATACATAAGCTATTTTCAACTAGGCAAATTCTTTTCAAGGTATTTTCCCTTCTCTGTGTTGTTAAGTTTTTGTATCTTTGCAATGTTGATCAAAATATGTAAAGGAAGACAATGGAAAAATAACAATTTCTGACATGTGTTGATGATTATAAAAAACTAAAAAGAAGAAAGGAGGATATAATGACCTCTGCCTGCTTGCACCATTTTTTGATTTGCCTTTGGTTTCTGTCAGAAGAATAATAAAATTACTTATAGTTTGTGCATTAGAATTTGTGGTTGGGAGGGAATTACCTAGGATTTTCCCTGATTTGTATCAAAATTAATAAAGAAATGTGGTCGAACTCCTATTAATGTTATCCCTTGAAAGAAAAGTTGTCTCGGAAATTACATGCTCTCTGAGAGATATGCTATCCTAATAAAATATCTTCTTTGAAAAAGACATAGACATACATGAGAAACAATTTTTTTTCCAGGAAGTATTAGAATAAGATTTTCTGTTAGAACAATGAATCTGTGTAGCCTTCCAGGATGGTCGGAGTAGAAGTTAGAGCAGAGTGATACAGAGAGAAGGAAAGGTAAATATCATAAAAGACTAACTCTTCCATGTCATTGGCACAATTTCATTCTGAGAAATATAAAAGATGAAAAAATAGAAAGCAAACATCAAATGAACCCTTTTGGGGGATATACATTTACTTCATAAATTCAATTAACTAAACATTTTCCAGCTCTCTTCAAAATGCCCTCTGCTAAATCAGAAAACTTTTAAATTGACAACATAAACTCTTGACCCCTTGGCCTCAGGGCACCTTATCTTGTCTAATCAATCAACCCACAAGAATTGTTTTTGAGTTTCTATGAAGTGTTCCAGACTCTGATGATCCTTGGTCCCTTCCCACCCTCATCTTGGCAGACCAAATTCCATCCTGGTTTCTCCTTTATTATACGATTTGGTCTTTTTTTTTACATTCTAGACTTTCTTCGTTTACTTTTTAATCTCTCTTTACAGATTCCCAGTGCCATTCCAAGAAAAAAAATAAATAAAGGCACTTTCAACAAGTAAACAAAACTGCTTCAGTCAATAGATTTTTGCTATTCTCTCTCCTGGAATAATTGTTGTTTTTTTGTTTCCTTGCCATTTTTTGTTTCTTTGCCATTTTTTCATGTTCCTTGAAATTGTGGTAAAGTATGTATGGTTACATACCAGGAGAGAGTCTTCTAAGACTCTGCAAACTTTTTTCCCCCTCTTCCATTAGTACTAAAGTGTATATCTGGTCATCCATGTAATTTTCCTTCAGGGGTATACTGGTATTTACTTTCTTATATGGGGCCACCCTTCCTATAAGCATAAATAAAAACATGTTTGGGAACATTTCTTTCACATCATTATCTCCCTGCTGTATCTCCTCTTCTGTTTCAAGTCCCACTCTTTGTTGGTCCCTCAGTATCATTGAGATGCTCTACTTTTGTGTTCTTATGATATATTGTTCAGTTGCAGCATTTACTTTAAAACAACATCATCCAACTATTTGCCTTCCTTCTCCAGTAGACACCTCGGTGGCAAGAACTGTGTCTAACTTATATCCCAAGACTTAGCACAGGATGCAGTCCATGGTAGAGGCAGGGTGACAACAGATGGAAACTAAACTGTTCAGTGGAATTATGGCATGAACTGAAGGGTGGGATATTTGGGCTAAGGGAAAGGATTGCTAAGGAAGACTAAGAAAGTAATATGAGTTGATTTGGAGATTATAAAAAGCTAAAAACCAAGTTCTGTTCATATCTGCAGAGTTCCTCACTTTTCATCTGTGGAAAGAGGAGAAACTACTTTGCTTAATGCACAGGCATAATCTAGCTCCTCCCAAGTTAGAGTTTCCAGCAGAGTGAAGAACTAAGCACAGGCCTGCATTATTCGCTGATGTCATCTCAATGTCTTCCATAACTAAGTAGATTATAAGAAGCTTCTATGAGCTCTAGTTGGTTCATTTTAACATACATGTATTGGGAGCCCACTTTGTGCTACAACTGAGGATATAAAGACGACTGGGATATTGTCTCATAATAATTCCCTTTTCTCAACCAGATTAGCTATTCTCATCACTACAGCTGTCTCTAGTCAGACATTCATAACACCACTGGAGGAGATCTCTAGGAGATCTCTAGGAGGAGATCTTCCTTTCTTGTGCAGAATTCCAAATGGCTTCTTTTCCTATAAGTACACCATTCTTCTCTGCCCACTGCCAATTTATCCTTAAGTTTTCAATAAATGAGATAGCCTAGTTGGGTTCTAATAGTGTTAAGTTGGTAGTTTCTTGGGGCGCCTCGGTGGCTCATTCGGTTAAGCATCTGCCTTTGGCTCAGGTCATGATCTCAGGGTCCCTGCTTAGCAGGGAGCATGTTTAGCATCTTCGAGGTTTTGTTTAGTGAAATTCTGAGATACTTATAACCAACTTGGCACATAACCACACTCTCTGTGGTTGTAAGTATGCCCCCACTGAAGGTCATTTTTCACCCTGATGGCTCATGACCTTCTCAAGGGCATGGCCTACACCTCCAGGGTTTACATCCCAAATGACCACCCCATACAGAGCGCCACTCCCACTAAATTATTGCAGCCAATGATTTTGTCAAGTGTTTTGTTACTATTATAATACGGATTGTCATTTTTTCCCAGCTTCTTATTATAGTTTTTATCATTACCTCTCTACTTACTACATGATCCCAAATCAAATGATGCATATTTTAGAAGATTTTTGACAGCAGAAGGCCATTTCTGGTATAATTTATTTTTTTTTAATATTTACCTTTTTTAAAAAGATTTTATTTATTTATTTGACAGAGAGAAATCACAAGTAGGCAGAGAGAGAGAGGAGGAAGCAGGCTCCCTGCCAAGCAGAGAGCCCGATGCGGGACTCGATCCCAGGACCCTGAGTTCATGACCTGAGTCGAAGGCAGAGGCTTAACCCACTGAGCCACCCAGGCACCCAATTTCTGGTATAATTTCTATGTTAATTAGCAATTGCCACATTAATGATGAATGATAAGCCTCATACTCAAACCCAAATATCAGAGGCTCAAACAAGTGTTTATTTTCTTGTGAATGGTCCCATGGGTTGGCTGAAACAGCACTACTTCAGGTCATGGGGGTTTGATTCTAGACTTCTGAGTAGACTCAGTTTTGTTCTAACAGTGTCTTCATTCTTCTTCAAAAAATGACTACTTATGACAAACTTTTCTTATAGGGAATAGTAAGAGCACCAGGACACCAGCAAGACAGACAGCATGTTTAAACTCTCTGTTCTTATCAAGTCTGCCAACATTTAATTAACCAGTGCAAGTTAGTCACATGACTAATCCTAATGTCAGTTGGGTGGGGGTCATTTTCTATCTGTAGTTACATGGCATGTGTATCACAGCAGGATGGGAATCAAGAATTGAGAACAGTTCAATCTAGCACACATGCCAACAAGAAAATATCAACTAGTATAAAGGCTGTTAAGAAAATAAAGCAGAGTCATGTTTAGAGTATGCCCAGAAAACTGTGAAGAATAGTTTCTTGGAGATGACATTTACACTGAGGCTGAATGTCTTCAGCCTGAGGCAGTAGATGGTGTAAAGACCCGGATGCAGGGATGAGCCGAGGGTGATGGGGGAACTGAAATAAGGCCACGTGGAGGATGGTTAGGAGATGAAATCAATGAAGCAGGTAAAGGCCAGGTTATCTAGACCTCTGTTTTAATTACTGTTACATGCAATATCATTCTGGACATTTCAGAGGATTATTTACCAAATGCGGAAAAATAACTGTGAGTTTTCGTGGTTGTCATGATAACCCATGAGTTCAACCAGTCTGGACATTCTTAGACAAATTGAATTGTATAATCACTTCCAAATAATTTACCCTTTTGCTGGTTCTTATAAGCTACGAATTGTTGGCCTCCTAAGTTTTTTCAGTCGGAATCCCTGAAGATACAAAGGATTCCTGACCAGGGAGGGAACTGCTAAAACACTCAGAGAAAATGGAGGCCTCTGAAACTGCTTGGATTCTTAACAACTGCAGGTACTTATTCCCCCCTGAGCTTCTTAGAGCTAAATGGGAGTATAAAGGCATCGGAGCCTCCTTTCTCCCCTTACTCTCACTCTTGGGAAAAACCTCTTATCCTGTTGCTCCCCAGAGGGTCTTCTAGATCTAAAATAACAACAACTCCGATTGCTGGTGACATCCCCTCCTGGGGAATTGACGTGCTGGCACTCTGGATGGGGTGGTCATCTGAGATGTAAACCCTGGAGGTGTAGCCCATGCCCTTGAGAAGTTCATGAACGATCAGGGTGAAGAATGACCTTCAATGGGGGCATACTCACAACCACAGAGAGTGTGGTTATGTGCCAAGTTGGTTATAAGTATCTCAGAATTTCACTAAATGAAACCTCGAAGATACTAAACTTTCAAAGGTCTTTGGTCTTTGTGCCGTGAGAAGACTTTTGTTAAAAATTGGTGTTTAATTAACCAGATTTTCTTTTGTCCTCGTCTCTCTATAGACTTGAGGAAAAGAGAACTATTCTCTTTTCAAATACATGAAAAAAGTAAATGAAAACCAGCTACAGGGAGAAGCTACTGCTGTCCCTGGGTTATAATGGCACCACCACAGGTGTGCCCTTGACTTCCATTAAGAACTGCCAGCTAAACAGGTGAAAGACACAGCTGTAAATTTTCAACACAGCATCTTTTAGCAAGAAAGGGGCCGTGTCTAGATGAATCAGAGTATGTTGGCTGGCAGAGCGCAGACACAATAATGTGGTTTTTCAGGAGAAATAAACGCGACAGTGTTTATTTCACACGCATTTGTTTGTCAGACTTCAGAGCACCGGGCAGAGATCAGTGAAGCCTCGCCACCTGTCCCATAGGTTGCACCTCATTTTCAGGTGGGTCTCTGAGGTCATTAGCACTGAGGCAGCCCATCCTCTGTTCAGCTCCTGTGCTACAAGATAGGACAGGAATCCCGCCAGGAGGAGGACGTGGGTCCTGGCTCCTAAGCATCCCCGGTGGACTCCAGCTGCCAGCACCGCCCAAAGAAGAGAGCATGCCGCCCCGCCTGAAGAAAGCTCCCAGCCCAGGAGAGAGGCAGGTTAAAAGCCTATAGGATGGTTCAATCAAAGGCATTGCCTTCCTCTGTCCTGCACCGCTATTGTACGTTGGAACACATGCTGCTAGGAGACAAAGAGGACACACGTTTATTTTCAAGCGGAGGACTTCGGAACCACTTGGGAAGAATATTCTTGATTGAGAACCAAAACATTCCATGATGCTTAACAAACCTGCAAATTGAAAAATCAGCATCGGCCTGTGCAGCCAGGAGGCAGGAGAAGGACCTATACCCTGGAAAAAAAAATTCAAAATATTCCTTAAATGATATTTGTGTGCATTTGCAAAAATTACCGCTTTCCGAATCAGAGTCTCAAGCTGTTTTCGTCTGAGAACATATGTTGTGCCGTGAGACAATATCTCAGCCGCCGCCCATGACATACCCCACCGCATTGCGTAATGGACAGTCCCGCGAAGAAGGCGCAGCAGCTCAGCCAATGCCCCTGTAATAATATTTTAAAATAAATGATATGCATCATTAAATCACCGAGGATGACTAACTCAATTTTAGAAAACCCACAACTCCAGCAATCCTAGTTACAGCTCTGATTTGAATATTTTCACTTTCACCTGAGCAGCCAGTGGGAGCCAGCCAAGCAGACTCGCGTCGAGGCTGTGCTCTCAAAGGAGCAGGAAGGAACCTGTGATGATGTAGTTACAGAAACGTCGGCTCCATGCCTCCCCTCCGCCTGGGCTTTTTAGACTTTTCCTGCCTCCCTTCTTGCCTTCTTATTTACATATCACAGGCATCCTCTTTGTAAAGTTATTTTAAATAATTTATTAGATTGATCTTTTAAAATTCTACCCTGGCTAAATGTCATAAGGAGAGAGAGAGAGAGAGAGAAAAAAAAGTCTTCTAAACTTATTTAAAGGTTTCTACTGGAGTAGGCCAGTTACCTGCTTCACTGCTGATATTCTAAAAATACCTCCATGTCTGTACTATTATCCATTCTTCACGTCCAATTGCTCTGTTATGGTAATAGTCAGAAGCACACCATGCAGTAATTACTTACAGCTGACTGAAGAAAAGAATATTCAACTCCCCCACTGTTCCACTAGAAGGTCTTTATGCACTATTAACTCATTCCTGTTTATTAATACTCTACTGGTAATTCAGACTGCTGCCTCTCAGGTTTGTAATAGGAGGACTATTAAACAGCAATTACTGACCATATGGGTTGGCGAATATTTGTTGTTTTTTTTGGTGGGCATCCCATCCCCCCACTTCCGACTTGTTTTTTAAGAAACCACATTACAACATAGTAAAAGTAACATCACATCTGCATGAGATTAACAGGCTTGGCAGTATTTCTCCCCTAGAAAATGCGAATTTATTCGCAGATTATCATTACTGGCTTAGGAGACCGAGATCATGGGAGAATGGAAAATGGGGGAAGATGGTGCATATGTGGAAAGAGCCCTCCTTTGGACGAGCTCTTGGCTCTTACCTTCCCTCTGTCACTCCGTAGGCTGTTTTCTCTTCCTGCCTTGGAGAGAGACTGACCCGCCCTCAGCTTCTGAAAAAAATAAGCTTATTTATGGAGGAACCCAAATCGAATACCATTTTCCCTTTCAAGTTCCCCCCGAGCATTGAGAAGTAGCTGCTTTAAAATTTAGCAGTTAGTAAATGCATCCCCCAAAGAGCAGGTGATAGGACCCTGGGATAGGGCCCTGGGAGATGGCGAAAGGCCCCTCCTGGGAGAGGGATGGCAGGAGTAATGGGTTCAAGTGGGGCAGGCAGGTGGTAAATGATGATTATGGTAATAATAATGCATGCCTCTCTCTCAGGTAGTGAGCTCTAAGCACGTGGAAAGCATTAAACGCATTGAAATGGAGATGCGTCTTTGAGATAAATAAAAGACTAGGGACGGAGGGGCTGAGGGGTTGAGATCTGGAGCAGGTCAGTCACTTGGGGGGCCATTTGCATGGAGGCCGTGGCAGGAGACCGCGTGTCTGGGCTCCCACGCAGCCAGCTTTGGCTCAGGAGAGGGCCAGCCTCCTTAGTGCTCCTTGGGGCTTCTCTTCCACTTTCTCCCCATTCCTGTAAGTATCGTTCTCTGTGTCCAAACCCATTTAGTCTGTCAACAAACAGGTCAAACCTCTAAAAACCTTAGCGTGCCCCAATCTCGCCATTTCCATTCTGCCAAGCCAATCGAATGTTCACCATTGGTAGGTGACTATAGCTGGTTTAGCACTCTGCCTTTGTCACCAGCTGGTGTTTCTGGTGAGAAGGCTTTCTCTTAGACACACTCTAAATCCTTGAGGACAGGAGCCCTGTTCTTTAAACGTTAAACTTTTCTTCTATTTATCCCTGTACTTCATTACTGACAGAGGCACCAAGATGTAGGAAACAATACGACGTGGGGAATTGGGAGATCTGCATTTCAGGCCAGATTTTTCACCAGTTAGCTATGTGTCTTGGGGACGTAGAATTTAACCTCTCTGTACCCCCATGTCCTCATCTCCAAAATAATGGCCTCTGGCCCAGATTTGCTTCTAAAATATCTTTGGCTTTACTGGGCCATCAAAAAAAGCATAATGGTCTCTATATAGTAACTCTGAATTAAATTGTATTAATTGTATTAAAACAAAACCAATGATTATAAATAGTCACATTATGAATAAAATGCTCATATATGCCAAGAATTTTAAATTAGGCTGCATGACAAAAACATTTATTTCTGATATCAGTGAAAACTCGAGATTAGTCAGTAAAGATGGTCTTAAGCCTTGTAAATATCATCCAACTGTGACTTGGAGCCGTGGAACTCTCCCCATGGGCGAGAACATCTGGGCAGTCTGTTGGCTTCATTGCAGACTTGCACTTGTTCAGTACAGTCTACTTTGTTCTTACCATGTCTTATGGCAATAAACATACATTAAGTTGATGCAATTGATTCACTCAATAAGTGTTACTCGATGCATCTTTAAGGAGGAACCTGCTACATAGGTAACACTGTGTTTACTGTTAATAATAATAATAACAATAATAATAGTGAAAAGGTAAGGCCCCGATGGTGAAGGGCTAATACTCTCATCCAGGAGGGAAAATGTATATGGTAAAAAAATAAATAACTGTACATGACAGTGATAATAAGAATCCAAGAGAAGTATAAAGGCTACAAGGGCTGGGAGTGTGGGGGACTGGTTATGTGACTAGTGTGGACCTGAACAGTTCCAGCAGGCCGCTGGCTGTTCCTTGACATGTGATAATATTAGCACAGGTGGAGAGGATGAGGGAGGTCACTTGGGCAAGGGAAGAATATGTGCAAAACCAGTGAATTGGATAAGATTAAGACGTGTGTGAACTTAGGAATGATCCAGGTCCATCTGGAGAAAGGGTTTCTGTAAGAGACTAGTGGGACCAGTGAGTGCAGAGTCTTCCATTTTGGAGAAGTATGGGAAGTCAGGTGAAGGATTTTGGCCGTTATCTCACAGGCAGAGAGATTTTTCTTTTTCTTTTTCTTTTTAAGGTGTTTTGATTAATGGAAAAGTTTTTATTAGTGAAATCACAGTAAGAGTCCTAAGGACCAATGTGGAAAGAAAAAGGGAGACTGCAGACACTCACTGGGGGAGCCGGTGAGATGAGAGACGTGTGAAAACATCAGAGAACACGACGGGCAGCAGAGCTTGGAGGGCCCATGATGGAGGCAGAGACCAGACAGAGCCTCCATTTTGGGGGTCGGTTCCTCTTGCTCTAGATTCTATAAGCCAGAGGTAGTGTGTGGTACAAAAGGAGATGTCCGGAGAAGGATACTGGAGGAAGAGAAGAATAAAAGGGAGACATGGGGAGAAGATAGATGGAGACAGAGAATCAGATAACCATGAGGGATGAGAGGAACAAAGAGCACATGGTCAATGAGGTGGAAGACAAAGGAAATTAATCAAAATTATTATGTGGCAGGTTGGAGTTCAACTCACGACTCAGGTGTGCAAGTAAATATAGACACTTTTATGTGAATTTTCCTCCTTCTATTTCAAGGCCCTGTTTTGCAAGAGGCAGTCATGTCAACCCAGTCTCTGCAACTTCCTCCCATCAAATCCCTGAGGTTTTCTCTCATTTACAGCGCCTTCCATAGTACCAAGATGATGGAGGTGGCCAGAAGGGCTGGGGCATCTGCCATTGGTTGCTATCTGTCTGCTGGGCAAGTGTCAATACTGCCACAGTCACCGTAACCACACAGATCACCTCTGAGGCAAGCTGCATTCAGGGCCTCCCAGCTGCCATGCTCTCCTCCTCCACTACAGAATCATGGTGCTTGTGCCATGCTGGGGGTGGGGAGGTTCACCAGCCCATCGGCCTGGAAGGACCATGCAGTACCGTCTTCTTTTTTTTAAGCAAATCGCCCTTTTTTTAAAAAATTTATTTATTTGTCAGAGAGAGGGAGAGAGTGAGCACAGGAAGACAGAGTGGCAGGCAGAGGCAGAGGGAGAAGCAGGCTCCCTGCCGAGCAAGGAGCCCGATGTGGGACTCGATCCCAGGACCCTGGGATCATGACCTGAGCCGAAGGCAGCTGCTTAACCAACTGAGCCACCCAGGCGTCCCACAGTACCGTCTTCTTAACAGAGTTGCTATATCCCTGACTGGGTCTTCCTTGCTTTCAGAAAACAAAGGTATCTGAGGTTCTGTCCCCCTGCCTTCTCCCCACCCCCAGAGACCCAACCCCATAGTAGGACCAACCTGTTACTAGATCTTCCTCCCTTCTACTCCAACTTCCCTCTCCACCCTCCCCCACAAATCCAGACAAGTGTCTTTATTATTGAGGACATCCCATCTATGATGAGGCTCAAACATTTATGGGCAAGAAAAATGACATAGATGGTTATGTGACTTACTTAAGGTCACACATCTTGTTAGTGAAAAAAAAAGAGTAAAAATGAAAATATGCCAGCTTGACTACCTTTTTCTTTTCCTTCCTCCCTCCCTTCTCTCCTTTGCTCTCTGTTTTTCTCCTTCTTTCTTTCTTTATTGATTTCTTTCTTTTCTTTCCTCCTGGCCTCCAAAGGACTTATTACATGCCAGATAGTATTTAGGTACTGGGTATATGACACTGAACAAATGGAACATACTGCTTTCATGAACTGCCATTCTAGTAGGGGAGATGGACATTGGACACGTACATACACAGACTCACAACTAAATCGTGGTCAGTTCTCTGCTCACTTTGGCAGAACATATACTAAAATTGGAATGATACAGAGGTAAGCATGGCCCCTGTGCAAGGATGACAGGCAAATTCATGAAGCATTCCACATTTTTTAGGGAACTAATGGTTACCAGAAGGGTGGTGGGCAGGGGGATGGATTGAAAAGGCAATAGGAGTTAAGGAGTGGACTTGTGATGCGTACCAGGTGATGTACGAAAGTGTTGAATCATATGTTGTACACCTGAAACTAATACAGCACTGTATGTTAACTAACTGGAATTTAAATAGAAACTTAAGTAAGTTGTGATCAGTACTGTGGGTTCTATGAGAAAGCTCTAGGGAGGACTTATTTTAGGTTAGGTAGTCAAGGAAGATCTTTCAGGGAAGACACATTTGAGCTGAGAACTCGAAGACAGCAATGGGAGCACTGCGGGTAGGATGGTGTAGGCCAAGATTTGATATGTCCATGGAGCTCAAAAACACTTGTGTGACATAAATACTTCAAAAGGGGAAATGGAACAGGATGTGGTTGGAGAAAGAGACAAGATCAGAGTCTATAGGCCTATCTCAGGCAAGTTAAGAAATTTGGATTTTACTTTAAGTTTAATAGGAAATAAGCTTAAGCAGTGGAATGCCATAATATGATTGACATTTTAAAAATTATTCTGGATGCCCTGTGGAAAATAGGTTGAGGTGAGGAAGGATGGAAAAGAAAAGAGTCGTGGGAACTGGGGGCTCTTCCGGTAGTCCTGGAGAGAGATGACATGGCTCTGGAGCAGAGTCCTCCAAGTGCAGATGGAAAGAAATGGAAGAATCAGGTCATGTTTTGGAGGAAGAGTGGTCAGATTATTGGATTTGAAGTGTTAAGGGAACAAATGTCCCCAGCTGCAGACATGAATGACTGGTTGTATGTGGTTCTATTTACTGATGAGAAAGACTGAAAAGAACAGGTTTGGACAGGAAGATTTTTTTTTTTTTAAGATTTTATTTATTTATTTATTTTGAGGGCATGGTGAGGGGTAGAGGGAGAGGGAGAGAGAGAATCCCAAGAAGATTCTGCAGTGAGCACGGAGCCCAATGTGGGGCTTGAGCTTACTACCCTGAGATCATGACCTGAACCAAAATCAAGAATCAGACGCCCAGCCAACTGAGCCACTCAGGCATGCCTGGACAGGAAGATTTTTGGTTTCCTGCCAGAAGACATTTCATCTTGTGGTGTTGTGACCATAGCAGAGACAATGATGTAGACTAACTCAGGGTTTCCAATTCCTGAACATGAGAAAGAAAACATTTACCAGCCTTGTCATAAATTGCAATCTTTTAACCAAATTCAAGAAAATGGATTTTAAGGAAAATCCAACTCGTGGAACCGTCCCACCTCTTTCTGTGGTAGTTTTGGAGGCAGTCTTTTCTAGATGGCCCAGCTGCAAGATGGTGGAGCCTTTTCGGCCTGGCTCCCTGAGCAACGGCCTCAGAGCTCTCCGCTCGCCCTCAGTGTGTCCTTCATATAAGTCAGTATATGCTCAGATGTGAGAATTGATGGCTAACTCTCCAGGAATTTTCCGAGTTGCTTATTAGGTACAACCACTGTTAAAAATTAAATAAGGAAAACTTAGAGAAATTATGTTACAAAGAAAGGTAATATATATTCAACACTTCTCCATTCCCACTTATCTTACCACATTCGTCTGTACTCATGAGTGTTTAGGTCAGTTGTATCATGTGCCAGAATCCTACAGGACAGTGTGATACTGGGCATCTCTCTCCCACTCTCTGCTCAGTGGCATCAGGTTGGGAGTCTGAAGTCAGCCATGGTGGGAGCATTTGTACCTTGAAAATGAGTACATACTGCTAATCAGAGCTTGGTAAATTGTTGATTTGAAAACTTATGAAAATGGTGGGGAAAATGTCAATAATACAGATTAAAGGTATCTTGGGTTTGTAGCTGTTACATTGTGAGCAGCATAAAAAGTTAAGAAAACATTCAAGATGATTATCTAATCAGCAGAGAAGTTGCCAATATCACTGATGGAGGAAAGTTCCAGCACTCATCTCTGCAGTTGCACTTTCGTCGAATTTGCCAATGTAAAAAGGTTATTGAGTCAGAGACTGAATAAACAGGTGTGCCATTTTTTCAATGGCAAGAGAGTAGTGTATTTCTACACTATCTATAGGCACTCTTTAAACCATGGGTTTGGTTGCCTTTTTTTTTTTTAATATATATATATATATATGAGGTAGTGTAACAGTCTCAGCAAAGTCCTGTGCTGAGACACCAGTAAAGCTACATGAATTCAGGATAAGGAAGGAAAACTGCTCTCTCTCTTTCAGACCCTGCCTCTAACTCCTCACTACCCATTGTTCATTCTGCATCCTATAACTCTGTCCACTTTGTCATCTACTCTCTCTGCTGACATTGCCCTCGTCAAGCTCTTTGTCATAGCTCTCTGCACTCCCAGTAGTTCCAGGGTGTCCCTCTGGGTCTTCTGCCACATTAACGCTAGAAGTATTTACTTTAGAATGATGATGGAGCCATATTCAGGTACTCCAGAAGATGTGGTATAGAGATCCAAGGGAATATGATTCAGCCATGAGAAAGAGGGAATTCTGCTGTTTGCAACAACTTGGGTGGGCCTTAAGCGCCTTTAAGCTGAGTGAGGTAAGAGAAAGACAAACACTTTATGATATCACTTATATGTGGACTATAAAAGAGCCAAACTTAGAAAAACAGAGTAGAGTAGTAGTTACCAGGGGTTGGGGAAAATAGGGACATATCAGTCATAGGTCATAAACTTTTAGTTACAAGGTTAACGCTGGGGATCTAATGTACAGCATGGTGAGTAGAGCTAGTAGTACTGTATCATACACTTGAATGTTACAAAGAGAGTAGATCTTAAATGTCCTCACCATAAAAAGAAAATGGTAATTATGGGACATGATGGAGGGAGTGGCTAATACTATGGTGGTAATTATTTTACAATTTTTAAATGTATCAGATCAACATATTGTAAAAACTTAAACTTACACAATGTTAAATTTCTATTACATCTCAATAAAGTTAGCAAAAATAAATATAAAAAATTCAATACTGGTCTTCGTGGTCTGAAAGACAGTGTCTGGACATTTCGTTATGTATATAAGGCTCTTACAGGGTGTCCCTATCCTGCTTTCAAACCTTAACTTCCATTTCTCTCTCACTGACCTCACACAGCCACATGACCACTTGCTGGTCAATGAATATGCCACACACTTTCCCATGTTCATGGCTTTTCCCACTTTCCAACCTGTGATCTCATTGTTTTAAAGCCTGGTCACATGTCCCGCTCGCATTTAAGCTTTCCTCAGCCTCTCCAGATCGTGGTCCTGCCAACGTGCCTCTCTCTCAAGCAGCACATTGCCTTCTCATGACTCGGGTAGGTGTCTGACTTGTCCCCAAGCCTTGAGGGCAGGCACCTCAGACCCACCAGTGCTCAGCACAAAGCAGACATTCCAAAGCTTTGGGGGTATTTTTCTTTCCAAGTGATTTGCATGGACTTAGAACCCTTCACTGATGTGATCCGTGGCCCTGAAATGAAGGACAATTGATTGAAAAGCCCAGGACTGCTGACCGACTTGCTAAGTGTGCTTTGCCTAAAACGAACTGCACACGTGCAACTTTTCCAAGTCATCCATATCCCATATCAGCCACAGTACACCACTGACTTCTCTGAAAGCACGTCACAGAACACATTTGGAGACTTGCCCTTCGTGTCAGGAGGTTCCCACCGTACAGTTAGATGTGATGAACATTCTCATATGCATTTGTCTAGTTAGATGCTGAACGATCACTACATTAATTTATTTGCAATTCAGACAACTTACTTTCATGTCCTGTTTGTTGCTGTTTTACTGTTTAAAACAGTAGTAGGTCCAGAATGATCCTTGGGCATCAGAGCAAAAAGCTGTACAGTCCATAAAAAGTAAGGGACATCATAAGAGTGTTATTCAATCCAGGGTTCTGTCCACTGATATATGCTCCTCCACACTCATGCATATGCTCTACGTTTCCAAGCATGTGGTATTGAGTAGTTAAAGCCCAACGATGTTAATTTGGGAAAAAGTGTGACTCATATAGCCATGCAATTATTACTAACCCAAGACTAGAATTAAGGGGTAGTAGAATGGGGTTTGTTCCCGTGTATTGGCTGGATGACTTGTATATTCCTTACTGTTATGGGCTGAATTGTGGAACAGACCCTTTTCTCGTGGCTCAGAAGTGGCTAACCCTTCCAACAATATGATATTGGACTTCTAGCCTCTAGAATTGTGAGCAAATAAATTTCTGGTTTTTTCAGCCTTCCAGTCTGCTTAATAAATACAGGCCAATGCTAAATAGTCTTTATAAAAGACCTGAGGTTCAAGAAGATCATTGCATGATTATTAGAACTGATTCCCAAGGCCCACAATTCAGATCCTATTCCTTTAGGAAAAATGTAAAATTGTTGTTAAATCTTAGCTTTGAGGAAATAGAAAAAGGGAAGTGATTGTTATTTTTCCCTCTACTCTAGAAACCCCACTGAATCCCATTAAGAGACAAGTTCAACTATTATAATAGAAAACTATGTGAAATGGCCTTTTCTAGAATAGCGGATGTCAGTACTTTGAGGGTGTATGGCATCAAGATAACTATATATCTTGTGGCCTATAGAATAGATAACAAGTGGATAAATCAGGAATCTTGTATAAGAAATGTGTTTACAACATCCAAGCTTGTTCTTAGATACTTAGTAATAATGATTTTTCTAACCAAATAATACCAAAACTTGTTATTAATATCGATCACAGGACACTTGTAAATTTTCAGCCTCATTTATACCTCTTGCCTATATTTGATCCCTCTGATAAATAAGGTGGATTTTCCCCCCATGCAATAGAAATAAATAGGGCCTCAGGAACTGATGACACTTGCCATAGATCAAGTGACAATTTGAAGCTGGAAGAATGACAGGAACCTTCACCTCTGTAACAATCATTGAGATCTAGGGAGAGACAAGCACTGCCTCACAGTCCTTTACACATGTTGATTCATTCCAGTTTGGGTTGTTTTCACTGTAAAATTTAGAAAGGCAGTGTGCAAAGTGGTCCCTGGGCCTTGGTGAGATTTCTCAAAGGCAGTCTGAGGTCCACGTGAGCAGTTAGGACGAGAATAACCATCGGTGTTCCACAGTATGTGCTCACTGCAGCATCCCGGTTATAACTCGGTCTCCCAGTTTGGGCCAGTTTGACATCCTAACAGGAGGTAGTTCAGTCACCTTGGTAAATGACTTCATGTAGGTTATTCTTCCAGAATGTAGTTCTTTTTTTTTTTTTTATATTTTATTTGTTTATTTGACAGAGAGACAGAGGGAGAAAGATCACAAGCAGGCAGAGAGGCAGGCAGAGAGAGGGGGGAAGCAGGCTCCCCACCGAGCAGAGAGCCCGATGCGGGACTCCATCCCAGGACCCTGGGATCATGACCTGAGCCGAAGGCAGAGGCTTAACCCCCTGAGCCACCCAGGCGCCCCCAGAATGTAGTTCTACCAAGCAAAGAAAACAAACCTGAACAGAAACAATGCTGGAGCAGGTGTTCCAGCCGTTGGAGAGAAGTCATTAGTGTGACATCACTCAATCACTTTGTTTCTCTTTTAATAATATATTATTTACTAGAAGCATTGTTTTTTTCTGTCTGTGTCACTTTTTATAAATCTCACATCTAACATTTCCCCCCCTTTGGGTGTGCCACAGCGGAAGCGAGTTATGTTTGCAGAAGGTGAGCCGGAGAAATCGTAATCCTGTTTTGGCTAAAGGTCTCTCCTAAGCTTATTTAGAAACCAATATAACATTTAGCAAGACACTGCTGATACCTCTTTGTCCGTTATTTGGGTTTCTCAAATGCAAAATGTTGCATTTTCGAGCTTAGAGGAAATTAAAAACAAAAAACCCCATTTCTCATGTCCCTCCATTGAAAAGCATGAAAGGAAGAGGAGCTACAGTAAATGATTCTGTGAGCACATTAAAGTGCTTATTAAAAAGCAGACCAGATGCGGATCTTAGCGGTAGTGCATTTTCTTACAGTATGCAAAGAACAGTGGAACAGTGCAATGCTTCCCTCTCATCATACCAGTTGAGAGTGAAAGGGATTCCATTTGCTAGGTTGCTTATTTAGTAAAACTAAACAAAGCTTCTGGATTTAGAGCCTTTAAGTGAAGACAATAGAGTGTGCTAAGTAGCCAGCTAATATTCTGCTAAAAACCCGACAACCCTCAGGGAGGCCTCACAGAGCGTCTATTATTGGATTGTGAGTCTCATCCGACATGTTTTTGATTTGGATAACTCTGATCTACCCCATTCCCTCGCCATTTCAAGCAGCACTATCACAGTTCAGGCGCTCAGCAGAGACCTGGAGTAAGAGAACATTCGATCTGCTCTTGGGAACGCAGGGGAGACAGCATGTTAAAACTGGGGCATTCGCCTCAAAATTGGGGCATGTGGTGCTCTTACAAAGATTCTCCTCAGAAACTTGCTGTCATTCCCTCGAGACTGCATCAACTTTCTTGGATGTGGCTCTCTGAGAAAGCTACAGATGCGAGGGAGAGAGCGTTTCTTTTCCTAAGATGATTACCGCCAATGAAGAACTGTCAAAAATAAGTAAACTTACCTGAGGAGTTTAATAAGCACTGATTGGTGGAAGAAGAGGGAAGGTGAGACTTGGAAATTTTGCACTTCCTGCATGTTCGTCTTCTGTAGTCTGGCTTGGGTGAGTAGGGTCACTCAGAAAGGAAAGTAGGCCAAAATGAGAGGTAGACAATAAAAAGGAACTTTTTTTTTTTTTTAAATCAGGAAGTCTCCCATATTACTGATAGTGTCATTGTTAGTATCTAGTGTTTCCACTAGAAACATCAAATATGCAAATAAAAAAAGCGGTCATGAATGTAGTCGCTTCACAATTAGCCACATCGATGGGAGGCAAAAATACCTCGGGGATTTGGGGAAGTAGAGAGAATACATACACTCAGATAGATTATTTTTCATTACCTTAGGCTCCTGTTGGCATTAATAATGTTTCACAAGGGCTTAGAATTTAGGGAGTTGGCTGAATAAAAAGGAACAGGTACAATATAGCAGCGAGTGTGTCCGAACGTCATCCCAGGCCAGTGTGATTACTGCGGACTCCACTTTAATTAGCACACATTTACTGTCCCCTCACACAGTGTGAGAGCCAAAGCTCTAAGTCCCCTCTGTGATAAGTTTCTTAAATCCCCACAACAATGGGATTTTTTATTTCCATTTTACAGAAAGTGGAACCAAAGCATCGAGAGGTTGGTAACTTGCTCCTGGGACCATGGGACTAATAGCAGAAGTAGGATCCAAAGAACATTCTATGCTTCTTCACAAAGATTACTCTGCTGCATCTGTAACGGGAGGACAAATATGGAACCCAGACCTGAATGGAAAACTTACATAGCAAACAGGTTGAACATGATTAATTAGCTAACCTGTAGGGTATTATGTTTTAAGGGTTGCCTAATTGATAACTTAGGAATAAGTCAGTTCTAGAAATAGTTGAGGAATACGTAGTTGAACAAATAATGGTAAAACACAACATGTTTTAGTTCTGTAGGACCTTGTGGCCAAATGATGCATACTTTGTATTCTTTCTTTCTGAAGTAAACTAACTGAACTCATGAACAATAAGGCATACTTGGTACTTTTCCCCATCTATGTACATTAACTTGAATAACATCTCACTGAAGTGTTGGACACTCCATTCTTCAATCTCCATCTCTCGTCCTGATAAGTTTTGGATGGGAACTCTGTGGAACTCAACCTAAAAATAATAATAATAATAATAATAATTGTCCTATTTCACTGAAGATACTACTTTATAACTATGTCTAAATGTCATTTGTCTTCTAGAAAACACAGTAAAGAGAAGAGCCCAAGGACTTGAGAGAAGGCTTGGATTGTGATGATGGAAGAATAGCTCTCCTAGGAGAAATGAAAGGACTTTCTCATCCCTGGTTCACCTGAATGTGTGGCGTCCAGTGAAGGTGACAAGAGAGGACGGTGTTTGTGAAATGTACACGTGCAGTGACATCCTCAACTTTCCAACACCGAGGCCACTGTAGATGTTTTTCCAGCCGTTTTTACACTCTTCACACAGCGCGATCTCCTTTGGCAGGACTTCTTCCTAATTTTTAACCCTCAAAGATGCTAACATGAAAATTATGCCTATGGTATGAACAGAATGAATGGAAGCCACTGAGGGCAAAGAGAAGCATTTATTTAACCTCAGGAAGAGAGACAAATGGGCTTTTCTTAAAGTGGTGTAGAACTCTTGGACCATTTTTTATGTAATTGTTTCTTCTTAATTTTAGTAAACTACTTCAGTTTGGGGGAAATACCTTTCCTAGCTAATAAGGTATAAAAAGAGAACACTTCAGATATTTGCAGCTCTTCCTCTAGAATTTCATGCTAATTTTGCCTCTCTCCCTCCTCTTGGTATTTCTTTCTATGCAAATCATTCTTATATATTTCTTCCAATGTATTTTTCATGAAGAAAACATAGTAGAGAATCAAAGATAAGCACAACAGATCGAGGCAGAGCTCCCCCTTTCTCCATGATGTGCTTCCAGAGTTTTTTAGATGTAATGCTCTTGAAGGCAAGAAACGTGTCAATTTTCTCTCTGTTGGTATCTGGCACGTATTAGGTACATAGTAAATTATCTGACAGTATCAATTAATGACCAAACAATGGATGAAGAAAGTAGACGTTTTTGTAAGGCTCTCAAAGATGATTTATAGAACATTTTGGAAATGGGCCCACTTTGTTTCCAAAGGAAATTTTACTTTCAAATTAAAAAAAAAAAATTTACTCAAATGAGATTTTGGGGGATTTCATGTGATTAACTCTTTACATTATCTTGTAGTAATTATACAGAAATCTCTATTTATGTAAACATGGTGAATGCATCATAACACTAGAATAAGTGTACAAATACTGCATGTCAAATTAGGTTATAATCACTTTCAAGGGACGTGATTTCCTAGTTAAACAGATTCGTTTACATCTTGCGAAATAAAAAATAAGTGAAAATAACTATATAAAATCAGGCTTACAGCTGGACAGATCTTCTTGGCAATGGTCCAGGCACTGAGCGGGGAAAGCCCCTCCAGCTGAGAGAGACTCAGGGTGCCCAAGATGACTGCAGGCTGGGCCTGGAAAGGGTCCTTCAGCTGCCATCCTGACCGCCCTGGGTCCCCGGCTATCTGTGGGGAGATGAGCTGTCTGCACATTTCAGATGAGACTCTCCACTGTGAGGGCTTTGGGGAGGGATGGGGGAGGGATTGGAAGCGGGGTGGGGGGCAGGAAAGGCCAGTTCAACATAGCACGCTTAGGTAAGAGGCATAGCAGAATGAGTTAGGGATCCTCTCCCTAAAAAGCAAATAGTTGAAGGAGCATTGCCATCCTAGGGACTTAGAGTCACAGTTTGAATACCATTGATCATCCGGTCCAATGCTCATAATACCGATGAGGAAACTGGCCACAAGGCGAGAAGCAGGACAAGACAGAGACCCGTAACTTTCCTTCCCAAGTACGGTGCTTATGTATGGGACAACTGTAACTCACCCTTTTGAGGGAGATGACTTTTTGAACGCTGCTCATTTTGATGCCTATTTTTTTAACAATACATTTCACAGCACCCTGACTCAGCCAATTCAGTGACAGAGGCATGTTGTAGACCTCAGCCAGATGTGGCATGGCAATGGGGTGGCTGTCTATGGCCTGATCCAATGTAGACTTCCTCTCGCTAAGCTGTGGTAGATGGGGTGCTCTTGGTTACCTTTTCTCCGTTTTGCCATCAGAATCATCAGCTACTTATTTTAATTAATTATAAGAAGTTACTGAAACAGTGATTTTTTTTTTTTTTGAACCCATGAATTCTGACTTGGCGGTGATTCCGCTTTTCTGCTATTGAGTACATTTTTGTTTGTTTCATTGATACTCCCGTTTGTTTAAAATATACTTGTCGAGCACTTGTTCTCTGCCCTGCTGTGTGCACATTAGCTTCTCCTCGAGTTCCATTGGTTGAATTGTCTGGAGCAGGGCTTGGCAAATGACAGCCAGGGAGCCAAATCTGGCCCACTGCCTCTTTTTATAAATAATATTTTATTGGAACACAGTCACACTCGCTTTCCTGTTGTCCATGGCTGTTTCTGCACTACAACAGGAGCACTGAGTAGTGGGGATAGAGACTGGATGGCCCATAAAGACTGAAATATTTGTGCTTTGGCCCTTGACAGGACATTTTGCCAACCATGATCTTGAGTGCGAATGCTCGAGGATCTAGCCGGCTTGGTAGGAGAGCCAAATAAGATAGATGGCACTACAGCCACCCGCCGAGCACGGCTCAGTCTCAAGTGTTTGTGATCACGAGCCATAACCGTGGCACTGAACAATGAGGAGAGTATGGGTAAAACAGTCTTCTGAGAAATACAAGCCTCCTCCAGATTCATTTAAATTATTTTCAGTCCCTGTTCCCAGAACCATCCCTAATCTGTGCTAATACTACAAACTTGTAGCTTTTGCATTACGAATTTACTGTTATTTCTTTTACCTCCTTTTTTTCAGGGAAAAGGTAATTAGGCTATAAAAAGAGGTCTGACAACTAATTTCAGTCAAGGCAAAATTAATACAAAGCAAGCAGATAATTTTAGTCACGTGAAATTAAAATAGATATTTTTTAATGACATTCTAAAAAAAAAAAAATCCCAAGTTTATTTTTTTTTCCTTTGTTTCCCCTACCTTACCCTGTTCTCATGTAATCCCCTACTCATGTAGGTAGTGACATGTGCTAATTTAGGTGAAGTACAGGCCCAGGGCTACAGCTGTCCTCATCGCTCCTCCTTCTCATTCCCACTATTGATCTTTGCATAGAGACTGCTTCTTCTCTCTCCTTCTCAGGGATTCTGGGACACTGAAAAGACAGCAAGCTCATCGGAAGGAAAGGTTGGCACTGCCCACCCCTCAAATTTCCAAATTTTCATTGACATTAGTAAGAGCCCCATTGCTAAATCTACTTTAGAACTTCAAAAATTTAAAGGTTCGTGGCACCATCGGTGGGGGTGTATTTCTGGGGGGGGGGATTCCAACATCGCTGTGCTCTGTCACTCCAAGAACATATTAAATATGCATCTCAATGTCAGCAGCACCTTGCGATGCTAGCTCCAAAATTATCACCTGCCTTCTGAAAACCATAACCCTAAAAATATTGATTGGTTAAAAGGCAGGATCTGAAGGAATGAGCCAGTGTCTCTGTGAATTATCCTAATCAAATAAGGATAGTATTAACCTAGATACTCACTGATCTGCCAGTATTTGGTTTGAAATGTAGGCATCTCAAGTGAAGTTATGTGTTTCATTCTTTTGAATATTTCTCTCAGACATTTAAATACATTACCACTAAGCCAGAACCAAGAAAAGCATAAAAAGCATTTTAGGGAATAAATTCAGCAAGTTTCCATTTGTACCAGATAATAAAATTGTTGACATGCATTATGAGGCCTGTGTATTTTTCAGCCTGTCAGGGCTCGGTCACATGCTCAAAGTGGACTATTTTGGCTGCTCGGGGTGATGTAGGAAGGTCTCGGCCCATCCAGGTAGCGGGGCTCCTTTATGAGCAGAGAATCTCCAAGTCAACCTGGCATAACTATTTAGGCAAGTCCGAAGAAAAGCTTATTTCATTAATTATGCCATAAATGTGACTTCAGTGAAGGGTAGCCGTCTAAGTACAAGAGGGAAGGGCTGGTAGGGTCCTCTCCATTGAAGAGTGGAGTTTCACGCAATTTTATTTAGACGCATTCCCATTACTAAGGAGGCTATGAGTTGATCGACTGTGTCTTGGAATTAACTACAGTGCTGGAAACACAAATTGCAAACCAGCATGAAGTCACAAAGGGAACTGAGAAAAGAGAAGAGGTCAAAGTCAGGGACTCGTGTGTGCTCCTCGTTTGCCTTCACGGAAATAAGTGTGGGCCCAGATGCCCGGAGCCCGCCGTCTGCCAAGGGAGCCTGATTGCTGCCAGGCAGAGCGTCTAATGAATGAGACTCACGTCGCCCTCCTGTCTCCTCTGCTGTGCTTCTGGTTTCAGGGGAGCCTGGATTTTTGTTGGAGGGGAATAATTGTGTCCCCTCTGCTCCATAGGCTGGAATGAAATAGGATCGGTAAGGGAAGAGAGGACCTGGCCGGGATAGGACATGGCCATGAGTTATTTGTGTGGGCACCTGAGGAAGGTTCTAGTGCAATATTGTGTGTAGCTGGGGGGGAGGCCATCCGGGCTCAGAACCCCCCGAGTGCCACCACCATCTCTGAAGCCTTGGGTGGACGACCCTCATTCCTGCGGGAGACTATCAGCCCTAGCCTTCTCAGCATGCCCTTTGTTCTTTCCAAAGGAGAAAGCCCGCGCAGATCAAAATTAAGCTTTAAGCCTTTCTGAGACTCATAGTAGATTTTTTCCCTCTTTTTCTCATGTTTCTACTGATTTTTCTCCAGATTTGGGGCTCCGAAAAATATTTAAGTTTCCCACAAATGCCCGGGATGCAATTTCCTCGTGAAAACCCTAAATCACAAACTATTGAAGAGTAATTCTGTGCACTCTGTCATGCACGTCTCTGTGCTCCCCGTGGTGACCTTGGGATGCGGTTGGCCACTAAACTGATAATTGTCAAATAAATCCTGACGATATTTAGCTTTTATTTGCACATCCCTTTCAGTTCACCAAGTGATTCTACAACTATTTGCTCTCCTGCTATAAGAAGATAAGCCCACAGCAGAGCACACTTCATTCACCTTGTAGACATGAGGAGACGGTCTCTGGGGCAAAGACTGGGCACAGGTTAGGTGGCTGCTCGTTGCCTAACTCTTGGGGGAAACTCCTGACTCTAGATTGGTAAACCTCGCACTAAGATGTTAAATCTTGTTAAAGATCTGTAAAATCTGTAACATCTTTGAAACACCTCTCCAAAGTGGAAACCTTGTTTCTTACTGGCTTTTGGTCTCTGGAGGTGCCAGATCCCAGTAAAGCCGGTTGAAAACCCCCAGGAATGCAGGAGGTGCTGGAGGCAGTGGTGTATTCTGTGTCTTGGCCTCGCGGGGGCCAGTGGAGACGTCTCTTCCCACCTCCAGGTTCAGTGACTTGACGTCAGTAGCTTGAACTTGGCCATGACAGCAGTGTTTACACCATGGAAATTGTCGACCTCCCCCAAATCAGAAAGATTTGGTTAGTTACCTCCTGAGAGAGTAGAAATCTGGACAACTCCACAAAAAACCTGCATCCAGGTTTCCTGATACTTAGAATATGTTCCAATGGGCTTGGTTTGTAAGACACTAAATTTCTTTGTGAAACCTTTTAAAAAAATATCCTTTTGCAGTCTTTTGAAACTAAGGGGAGGAGAACATCAAAGCATCTTCTGGGAGAGGGAGAGTGAGGTCTGGGAATAAAATTAGCTACTTGTTTAAGGCTATGGGTGTTTGCGAACATGCGAGTGTGCTTTAAATTACACATAATTTTAAACAACTGTGTAAAAAGAGTTTAAAAGTTTAATGGTGCTGAACCATGAATAGGAATTAAAAATTGAAAAGGAAATACAAAACTATACCTTGTTTTTCTGCTTTAAAAAAATAAGTTTCCTTCTCATTTGCAATTAAGATGGAAGAATTTGCATAAAATGTGTAAAATTAGAGATAATTGAACTACAGTAGCTATAAAAGTGGCTTTTCCACTTAAAAAATAAATCAGATGTCCACTAAAAGGGTGTAAGAGCCATGCCTCGCCCCTCCCCCCTTTGCCTCCCTCTTGCATTTGGGTCTCTGGTATTTTTCACACTTTTATAGCTGATTTTTATTGCCAAACAATCCTTGGAGTTTGTGGCAGCTCTGAGACAGCAGCTGGCCCAGGCCGGCCTGTTAACTCTGGCATGTTAAGGACCCTTCAGAAGATTTCAAATCCAGCCTCAGCACCCAGGTCAGTAGATCAAATCCAGGGAGACCTCAGGGAGGCTGCAAGTGGGCGTCAGAGGAAAAGGGAACATGGAGAGAAAGGAAGACAAGAAAAGCCAAAGTACAGAAATGCCTTGAAACTAAACATCAATAGCTGTTTTTGTTTCCCTGTACCAGGGTCTGCACCCCCCATACCTCCGCCGTCAGGAACCTAAGTTTTAAAGGGCCAGCCTGGAAAGGAGGGCACCAGTGATCCAAGTGGCCACATACAATGGTCCCAGACTGATGTCTGTGTTCCCACTGAAGGAGACCTTCTTCCGGGGAGGAGATGTAGCCTCCACTCGGAAAGGAAGCTCAATACCAGCCCTGAACAACCTCAGGAAACACATGTGAGGCCTATTGATGGCTCGTGGCTGAGGTGGCTGGGTCTCTCCCGTCTGGGGCCCAGGATCCTCCCTCAATGGTGAGCCATCTGTTTACTCTTTTCCCCGAGCAATGGGGAGGGATTCTAGCCACTTACCTCCTCTTCCTTGAAACCAGAAGCACCTCAAGGGCAAAGACTGTGCCTGTAAGCAGAGCATTGGCGTGGGGGGTGTGTGGAGATTTCACAGGTAAAATGTGGTCTCGAAAGCGCCCACGTGGGGAAAGATGTTGAATTCTCAGAAATGTGGCAAAGCTCTCAAAGAGATATAAATGGGGAAATGCTAGCTGTGGTTCTCTACCTTCTGCCACAGAGTAAAAAAAATCACAGTTTTTAAAAAGAATACTGATAATAAGTAAAAACAAAGATAAGTGGTCCAAGAACAGTGAGATCTCTCCTACTAAGCCATTTTTATCTGTGACCCTCGAACATCTGCTCCTGCCATGCCTGTGTGTTATGCAATGGATCCCAGAGCATCTAGGAGGTATGTGAAAGATGTGCGTGGATTTGATTGGGCACCCTCCATTCTCAGGAGCCCCGAGCCTTCATGGTCAGCTCTGTCCGGAGAGACCTTTCCCAGAACAGACCTTGGCAGTTCACATTCCTATTCAATCTATGTCACATCTCTTTAAAAAAAAAAAAAAAACAACAGAAAAGATCCTGCAGTTCCCCTCACCTCGACCCTCTCTCTGGAAGTTATTAGCTGATTGTATAATAGGGAATAATGTTATTGATTTCATGTGTGGGCCCTGCCTAGTAGTGTGTTTGCCTTCAATCTGGGGCATCCTGGAGATGATCTGTCAACTCATAGCAGCAAGGCTGCTGGCCTCGGAGACACCACAGAGGCCAGTGAAGGGTATCAGCGGCAGGATACGAATATTCTGAATTCCTGAGAGAACTACATGACCCAGAGAGCTGTCTTCTCCATTCTTCCATTAGGCCAACCTGGATGGGCTCCCCCTTAGCCACGGGGATGTCCATTTCACTTACACCCGTGGCATGTCCATGTGTCCATTTCTCAGGAGGAATCAACATAAACATCAAATTATTTTTATACATTCTATTTCCCATGTGAAGGTGTGTGGCTAAAAACCGATTCAAGTTTAATAACATATAGCATAACGCTGAATAACGCTGAATATCTAATGTGAATGATGTACGATCATTCTTTATATAGTCTCACCCAAAATTCTTAGCACGCCAGGATGAAGAAGGTCTGAAAGTGTTCCGTGAGAACGCATCAGGAGGAATGAGCAATGCAGAGAGGATGGCAGTGCTCTGTGAACTGCTCGTGGGCAGCTGGGCTTGAGAGGGCTGGGGCACACACCGCCATCCCCTTCTTTGTGCACGCTGAGACCTCCCTTGACTGCAGAATCTTCCTCAGTACAGGTGTCCCAAGAGAAGCTCATACAGGTTGCCCAGAGCAACAGCATGACTTTGGCACTCCTGATATTTATCATAGAAAAACATGGTAAATATGGCTGGAAGTAGAATGTGCACATTTCTGGATTATTATTTTTTTCTAGTTAATGAGTCGAGTCTCTTCCAAACCTTGGGAAAGACTTGTCTTCTAGATACTTTTTTTTTTTTTTTAAGATTTTGTTTATTTATTTGAGAGACAGAGAGTACAAGCAGAGGGAGAAGCAGGCAGAGGGAGAGAGAAGCAGACTCCCTGCTGAGCAGAGAGCCCAGTGAGGGCTCTGTCTCAGGACCCTGGGATCATGACCTGAGCTGAAGGCAGCCCCTTAACCGACTGAGCCACCCGAGTGCCCCTCCATAGTCATCTTGTTATTTTCTTCCTTATACTCCACCCCCAGGTTTTCAGCCTGGTTACATAGGTATGTATGAATGCAAAACTAGTTTTCATGTAAAGCTAGAAAAATCAAAAAGAAAAATGTAAAAGTAAAATATGTACCCTATGATCTTCAGTGTATCTTGCCCGTGGACCCCAAACTTGGATTTTGATTTTCAGCTAGAAAATCTCTACCATCAAAGAACGTCCTTCCCAAGCCCATCCGAGAGATGA
The DNA here is from genome assembly GCA_004024625.1 of Mellivora capensis. Lineage (NCBI taxonomy): Eukaryota > Metazoa > Chordata > Mammalia > Carnivora > Mustelidae > Mellivora > Mellivora capensis. The sequence goes on along the minus strand of PISX010000228.1, from coordinate 210,229 downwards.
CTGGGGCAGCAAAGACAGGGCTCCCACAATGCTTGAGGTCACTGGGGACCACCTTACCTTCATCTTTGCACTCTGATTGTCCTTGGGTAATTCCTGAATGTCCCTTCCCTCCCCATGGGAAATGACCCTATAGCACTGTCTTTCCAGCTAGGGAAATTCCATCTTCATGGAAATGATATAAATTCCACTCAAAGTAAATTCTGTAATTTTTCAAGAGTCTTTTGTTTAATACGGAAACATCAAGCAGAGGACCCGGGCCATTTTCTTTCATCAACCTGGTTCTAATTTTGCCGGAGCACTGAAAAGAAATTTACTTGGCTTTTCTCTTGTCCGGTACTCCCCTGGCTCTGAAGCACATTGGAAAGCCACCTCTCTGATTCGGAGACGCCTCCATGGACTGATGTAATAGGACCAGCCTCACCAGTCCCCCACACTCTCGCTACCCCACATTATTGCCGAGCAGACTACTGTTTTGCAGACCTTCCTTATTGCGTAAATGGCTACATTATCACTGTGTACACATTAGGACAAGCAAATGGGCCCCTTAAGGCAAATAAGGGTTCAAATAACCCAGACAAGGTAGCCCAACTGAATTGAGGATTCACCCTTGTTACAACCTTATTGCTTTATGGCACATGAACCAGTGGAAGGGACAGACTGTTGCAAGTGTGTTTCTACTGATCCTGCTGGCAAATCACAGCTTTATTACAGTAATGAGCCTGACCATATTTCTGTGCTTATGCATATTAGGCACCAAATGTATTTTCTGGCCTGCCAGCCTCTGGTAGTAACTAACACGAGCAATTTGTCCTGGGTTACAGTGTGTGTGCGTGCATTAGGTATGAGCATGTTAGTTGCTTTGGGTGATAAAATACTACATGTTTCATCATGCGTATTTTTGTATGCACAACTTAGCTGTATGCAAAATAGCTTGGCAATTAACCAACACAACTTATTAGCTTACTACAGGATTATTGCATAAATATGTGAATTGGGGACAACTACAATTTCGAGTTAGCAACATTAAAAATTTCGTAGGATTATTAAATATCTAAAGAAAAATGGTGTCTACTTTTTTCTTTTTCCCCTCTATGATATAAGTGTTAAGGTTCTTTAAAAAAAATCTTGATTCTCCTCTCAGTTTCATTTCCATAAATAACCCTGAGTGGCACCCTTTTTAGGAGGCTGTGGGATTTCAGACCGTGAATCCCACCCCCTCCCACCCGCCCCACCATACTCATTGTGAGCCGACATTTGGCCTCTGACCCCATCAGCTTTCAGGTAAAGGTGAATGGTCATTATTGTAATTTCATCCTCAGAATCATATTTTATGTATGCCAGTTATTGGGTCCATGATTATTAAAAAGTGACATCAGCATAATTCAGCTCAGCCGCTCAAAACAATGTATATTTTGCCCTCTCTCTTCCGGTTGACCGCTGGGATGGTTTGTAACGCTCGGAGCTGCTCGCTCATGTGACTGCCGGGTAAGGGGACTGGGCTCGCTCCGAACGTGCAGACCCTCAGAACCACGTCTTCATCAAGATGAACTCTTTTCTCCTGCTCTGCTGTAAGACAAAGACACAGACAAAAAATGAGTACGGACTGTAGGACTGCTGCAGAATAAAGGGTTAGCTGGGTGGGAGGCTTCTGCTGAGGGGACCTCCCACACGTCACACACTGGCCGGGGTGATGTCAGAGAATGACTCTTTCTTCCTCCCTCCCTTCGGGCTGGATTTATGTAAATGACCACACAGGACAGGTGCCTGTATTTAGTTGCTACTAAAGCTGGAATCGTGTTGTACAAGAGCTGATAACATGAAATAACACGAACTAAGTGGGCTTATCCCTTCTGAACTTGTTTTACAGTACTGGTGTTTCTCTTCCGCAAATCCTGCTGCATTTGTAAGTAATATGATAAAACAACCTGAATGTCTTTGTGGCTAAAACGGATTGTTTCAGAAGGAACATGGCTGTTTTATTCTTGCCTTTTATCTCCTCACCACTGAATTTTTGAAAGCAGGACCAGCTCCCTGGCCTGCGTGCCTATAATAGGCTCTTTGCCTCGAGACCCCCACAATTATTCATGCACCAAAGAGAGGGAAAGTGGGAGGGAACCCCATGCTGATAATAGCAACACCCCAAATAAATACAAAACCAAGACCGAAATGTGCCTTTTGCAGTCCTGTCACAGATTAATATGGCTCATGATAGATTCTTAGTTCTGACAGTTTCCCCCGCACCTTCGCTGGGAAGTTGATAGAAATTACTCCAGCTGAATGCTTAAAGCAGATGTTATCCCATTAATTAGCTCTGGACCCGGGTACACTCGAGACTTTCCCATTTTCAGGCCGAAAGGAATTGGTCCCAGTGAGCGTGCTCTATATCCACATTTAGTATCATCTCATAAACAGCAGTGAAAACACAGCAGGCCCTTGATGAAGATACATTAGCTTATTTCTAATTTAAAGTTATGTTGCTTAACCTTAATGTAATTGGTCACCGGTGGCCAACTGTTTGTATAGTGTGTTGATGACCAAAGAGATGTAATAAATTATAAAACTCTCTACTTAAATGGAGGGAACGACTGTTTTGTTAAAAGCTTTGCATGTAATAATGGTAAAATAATTACACCTCAAGCCAAATAACTGTGAAACTGTTAATACTAATAACAGAGTTGTTCTTCAGGATAGCTCGGCGCATCCCCACTTAAAACAAGTCCGGGAACCTGGCTCCTGGATGTAGCAAAAGAGTAACTTTGAAAGTTCAAAGTTTATTAAAATAAAGTTGATTAAAATAAACGGGTAAGTCATCCTGTTATTCGGGGATGATGAGGATGGGTAGTGGGGTGGTGGAGTGAATTAAAATAACCAATTGCTGTGGTTAACGAGGAGACAGAAAGCACAAACAATTCCCTTCTGTACCTCGGTTCGCAGGCACTGCCAAGGAGACTTGGTTAGCTGGTGCAATAACGGGGATAATAATCAAATATGAATGTAATTGACACAACTTTGATGTTTAATAATGAATAGCATGCCAGAGGCAAAATAAAGGGAAACTGTCTTATTTTCTGAGAACAAGTTCTGACTTAAAATTTATTGGGCCAAATAGAGAGAGCGATTACTTGAGGTCTGCGAACTACAATTCCAGGATTATAATTAAAGTTATAAATATGGTTAAAGTGAAGTCACGAGATTAACAATATTCAGTGGATCAGGGGTAACGATATTTCTTCCATAGGTTTTCTCTGTTAAAAATCTAGTCCCCCATGCAATACATGTCCTCCTTAATACCCACCACCTGGCACGTATTGCATGGAGCACTGGGTGTGGTGCAAAAACAATGAATACTGTAACGCTGAAAAAAAAAAAAAAAAGAAAGAAACAATTCATGTAAAAAAAAAAATCTAGTTTCCCTCTCCCTCCCCTCCCCGTTAAAGGCTTGTGACTTTTGTTTGAAATGCAAAAGTGAAATAAACACAGGCGGCTTCTGTCTGGATGTTCTTTCTTCCGTCCTGGTTGGATTGTGTTAACTAGCTTCTCAGTAACAAGTAAGAAAAGTTTCTGCTTTTCTCAAAAGATAGTCCTTTGCTCTAAATATTTGCGTTGTGATTTTGGGTTGCCTCCAAAGGGTACTCGCTTTACAATAGAGAAAAAGCATTTCTCTCCCTTCTCACATTACATTTCTTAGAAAGACCTTCCAATAATTTAAACTATTTACAGTACCTCCAGGTCATTATTTCCCCCCGCCCCCACTGGAATACACTGGGACGCTATTTATGGCTGACTTTCTGAGTTACCCCACAGGATCAGTTTACGAAATGAGACTTCACCATGTGAAAGTCATTATTTTGTTTAACACAACTTGCAATGTTAAGGGATTTTTTTTCCCTTTTTTTTTTTTTTTTTAATTTGCCACTTATGCACAGACACTGAGTGACTCGTAATGTCAGTTCCAAAAACCCCACAGCCCAGATGGTGAAGATATGTATCTCTTCAGGGCAAATCGGCCAGTATTATTTGGGGCTAATTCATAAAATCAAAGATCCTGATGAGAAAACAAGAGGAGAATTAATGGATTTTTTTCCTTCCAGGGGGGTGGGGGGAAGGAAAGAAAAATTTCCTATGAAATTAACCATTCTGCATCATGGATAATAACCTAACAGAGGCTTCTAAGCCATCAGAGGCCAGTGGGCCATCCCGTGAAAACCACGCTAATTGAAGCTGTGAAAGGGGAAGTCCCCAAGTTTGTACAGAAAACAGTTGTGTTCTGGGAATAAGTTCAGAGCTACCCTTCTTAATGGTAAAAATGACTCTTTTGCTGTTCCAACTAAAAATCAATGTGGCTCACAATTTTAATAAGGAACATGAATCTGAAAACGTGTTTAGTATCAGGTTATATAAACACACCCTAATGAGATACCATAAAATCCATCACATTAAAGGCTGGTTTCCTGCAAGGTATATTAGCTAAAAATGCTCCATATATTAGGTCAGTATACAACAGTACACATAATAAAGCGGCTCTGTCAAGATAAGATGCATGTTTTGCCCCTTAAAACTGTTATGTTTTGCACATTTTATAAGGTTCCTTGAATACATGAATAAGATAAGTTATTCCCCTCTCTTTCTTAAGCAATCTCAGAAATGGCTATGACCTGAAATTGGAATTCTTGTAAACACCCATCCGAAGAAAATGTGTGTGGCTCTGTCTTAAAGAGACGGTACATGTTTAATTATCCCAACTTCTTCTAGCAGAATACTATTAACATGCACATTAGCCTCATCTCATTGGTTCATCCTGCTGCTCCACCTTAGGGGCAGAAGTAGGAGCTAATCTTATTGCTCCCATGCGCATAATAATGAAATTTGGTCTTGTCTCAAGGCAGCGTTCCTTGGTCGAAAGTACAGCTGGAGACATTGCTGTTCTGGAAAATTTCTGACCAATTCATCGCAAAAGATAAAGAAATAAAATAAAATATAGTCCCAAACAACGATTGGGAAATGTATTATTTTACCTTGGATTTCAAACGTTCAGCGATGGTAGATATGACTGGCTTCATGTTTGAATAAACACAGGAGTGGAAACGAAATTCTCAGATCCCTGTGTTTGTGTACATACCTAGGAGCTCACCCCACATGTAAACTCCGGATAATCAGCGGAAACCAGTGGAAGTTCTGCTCCTGAAGGCTATCTTCGGCTGTGGACGGGTGGGTTAAAAATAAGCCCAACCCATTGAACGCACCCCCTTTCTCACGTCTTTTTCATCCGTTTTCCAAGAAACAACGACAAGATCTCATGGAATATAGAACACCCTTGCCTTTTTGCATGCAACGTTGGAAGGCGCTAATAAAAGAACTACGCATACACCGCCCAGCACACACAAAAATACATGTGAATTCAAGGCTACTGAATTCAGGGAGGTTGTTCCAACATTTCCCCCACTGTCCATTATTTGTATTCAAGGTTTTTGAAATGACATTGTAATCTGATGATGCACCAGCCTATTATATTGTCTAGCAGGACAAATATCCTTGCGTTTTCTCTGTAGAACTAACACAATTTTTCCATGTCAGAGGTGCATAATATCCTAGCGGTCATAAGGAATGACGCTATTAATCCTCTTGGGCAATCTCCAGGTCTGATTATTAGGGAAATAAATTTGCATGCTGCATATGAGCTAGGTGAATCACCAGGAGCACAAATTATATTTCCTGACAGCAAGTTAGAGGATGGAGCCGTGTCGCTTTTTTATCTTCCCCCCCTCCGAAAGCTATAGAATTTCAATTCATTACATGAGATTGGTTAGAATTCAAGTCTCTTTTTAAGTTGATATTAAGTTGAGTCTGTTATCTCTGTGAAGGCTGGTAGGTTCCCCAGAGTATCCACCTAATCACTACTTAAAAAAATCGAAACGTATAGTTAGTGTCATGAGTTAGGTACCAGAGCTCCTTTATTTATCAGCACAGAGCGAGATAATTTCAATTTGAGCCTCCATAGCCCTCATGAATTTAACTGACTTGAAAGCTTTTCACCCCTGCTCCCTTTCTCCCTCCCCCTTTTGTTGCATATTGTAAGAATAGTTATTCTGGGTGCCTTCCTCGCAGCCATGCCCAGCACCGCACCGGGCGCCGTTCCCCATCGTGGAGGCTCGCTTCCCGCCAGCCGGGCTTGCACACGCAGCCCCAACTTCTCTCTCCACGTCTGACTGCCTCCTCTTTGCCAGCAGTACGGCCAGGCGTGTCTGCATTCAATATCCATGATGAATGTATTTTTATTATTTCCAGGGGTTGGCATCTGAGAAACCTTTTTGCATTATTAAATTTGAGCGGGGAGAATGATAGCAAATAAGAGCATAATAAATTGCTTTATGTCCTAATGTATTAATTAAGCAGACATTTATTATAATGGTTGTTTTATAGACCCATTGTAAAAATGTATGATTGTGTGCTGATTCTCCTAGCTGGAGCCACATATGGTAACCCGGGTGGATGGGTTGTGACGTTTGTCAGATTGGAAAGGGTTCACCGGGTCCGGTTTGCAAATTCATAGGGAAGCAGAGAAGCTGGCGGAGGGGTGAGTTGGGTGAAATGGTATCGCTAGCTTGCAGCCAAGTCAGGAATCCTTTTATTATTATCGTGGTTACGTATAAAAAAAAAAGATACACCTCGCACATGCAGTAAATACCTTTTGTTGTCTAGTGCTTTGCAATTTTTAAAGTACATTTACCGATGAATGCACCATGGAAAGATACACTAGATTACAGAGCCTTTCTCCAATTCAAAAATGTGTATTATTACCATTGCTCAAAACAGAAATATGTGTACACTTTGGAATAATAAGAATAACGGCAAATCCAGGAGGCAGACAATCTTGGAATATGTAAGATCTAAGTGTTTCGGGTTATATTTATTTATTCACAGTGAACCCAAAGCAGCACAGATCCGAGGGTTCTCTCTTGGCCTTCTGATTACTGGAGTCATGGGTAATTGTCGGAAAAACAATTCTTTCTTTACCTTGCTTCTTCCCAGTGGGTTAAGGGATTCATCTACCATTTTTCCCAACAAATAAAAGGTTCTAGCAAGTTCTTCCATCCCTTTGCTTTCCCGTGCCATCGACATAGTTTTGGTGCAATCCTTTTCAGAACAGAAATACCAGTGCATCATAGGTGGGCTTCATAAGGAACATGGTGTGTGATTTTTGTGCCATCAGAAAATATTCTCTACATTTAGGAAAAAATGTTGGAAGGAATTCAGGGAAGTCCATGGGGAGGGATGCTGGGGTCAGGGGGGACTTGGGGCCCGTTTCCTGTCGTGTGGGGCCACTTTGGGGTTCAAACAGTAGCGATTTTCGGCACCGTTTCCTTTAACTCCTGCCTCATATGGGACACTGAGGCTGGTAATTAGAGGCAATGTGTGACAAGCTCAGAAAAGGACATGAAATTAGAAGCTAAAAACGCCTAAAACTAGTTCCGGCAAGTAAAGCAAACCAAACCCTTTCCCTGAGCCCTCCTAGACTCCTCTTCGGGACCTCGGCACTTGGGCTGGCCACAAAGCAAGTGTCGGAATGACCAGGGAGAGGGGGTGTTGGAGGGGGGACGAGGCCGGAATGTACTGACCACCGAGCACGTGTGAGAGGCCTTAGTCCAACCGCCAGCCAACCGTGGGAAACAATGGTGGAGGCCATGCAAGGGGTATCCAAGAGCTGGTAGCCAAGCGACACATGATCCAGAAAAACACAGCCTCCCTCTGAGGGATGTGAAAACAGTCGCTCGATTCAGTGAAAATACATCAATGTGACAGGAAGCCTCAAATTTAAAAAAAGTGATAAAATCTGAGTGATCTGAGTTTGCTCCTCCCAGACCAGTTGTTCAGATATCATGTACAAGTTGGAGAAGGAATTTCTCTTCCTTAATGGAGAGCATCCGGTTAGGGACCTTGTTTGTGCTGCTTCCCATGGCCCACCCATGGCCTTACAGAGTGGGAAGGAGCGTAGCTTCATCCCAGATGTGAGGACTCTGAGGTCCGAGCAATTCAGTCAATACCAAGGCTCAGAGCTAGGAGGGAGTAGAGCCTGTGTTCAGATATGGTTCTGAGCCCTAAAAATCTTGTTTTCTTATTCCTGGGCTAATGTTTTCACAGAGAGAGGGAGAGAGAAAAAAATGGGGGTAGGAGGAGACATAGGAAGAAGGAGACACAGATTGAAAGAAAGAAACAGGGAAGAGACGAAGGAGGGAAAGAAGGAGAGAGAGAGAGAATTTGCATCTTCTTTTTTTTTTAATATTTTATTTATTTATTTGACAGACAGAGATCACAAGTAGGCAGAGAGGCAGGCAGAGAAAGAGGAGGAAGCAGGCTCCCCGCCGAGCAGAGAGCCTGATTCAGGGCTCAATCCCAGGACCCTGGGATCATGACCCGAACAGAAGGCAGAGGCTTTAACCCACTGAGCCACCCAGGCGCCCCGAGAATTTGCATCTTCTAAATGATGGGGAGAAGGAGGTAAATTTGAACTAACACATTCTTCTATTCTTTTTTCCACACTTCTGCTCCAAATTTGAGACTGGGTGCTCTGTCTTTACATCTAGAGGAGTCATATGTAAACCATTTCTAGGTGCTCTTGAGAATTAAAGGAAAGAGCTTGAGGGGACATGACCTGGCCGTCATTGCCTTTCTCAGAAGACCCATCAAGTTGTAGAGTCTACGAAGGGACAGGCCTCTGGGTTGTGCCATTTGGAACCAGACAGACTTAGGTGCGAATTAAATCTTGATCTTTACTAGCTATTATGTCTTAGAGAAAGCCATTTACCCTCTGTGAGTGTTCAATTATTATTATTATTGTTATTATTAGTATTATGATACATAATAGACTCAATTGTAAAACCTCATGAAGCACAGTAAATTCTTCCAGGTCTCTGGTCAAAATGCAAATTTGTATAGTGCAGACCATAAACCAGGCAGAATCCAATCCTCCTAGGTCGTTATCGACCCTGCATTAAACCAGCACCCCGACTGGCCGGGCCCCACACCCCGAGCATAAAACCCAGTGCCGAGAATGCCAGTGATTAGCCTTTCGCCGTGATTGTGTGCGATCTGATAACACTTTTGACTATAATCATAGTCATTTCCATGCTTACATTCGTCCTGGCCTGTGCAGTGAGCAAGAATTTTTACTTCAGTGTTTTCCCACGAGTCCCATAATTACTCCAAGAGAGAAATGGTACTTTCGTTGACATTTTACAGATGTGGAAACCAAGTGGCAGAGATTTGGGAAGACGGGCCCAGTGCCGCCAGTAACTAACAGAACAGGACCTGAGCCTCAAGGTTTGGGCATCTTGTGGTCCTTTTTCGGGTCCTGAAATTTTGGATCTTGAACCTTAAGCCAAGGTGTTTAGAAAAGAGAATGAAATGTTTTCCGCCAAGCTACTCTGCCAGCATAAGGGACAGGAGAATATCAAGCTTTGTATAGGGTCTAGACCCACAGATTGATATGTCTTTAAACATTGCACAATTAGAACAACACTCATACCACTTACATTCATATAGGGCTTGGATGCCAACCATCGCATACTCCTCCTGAAAACAAAAACTACCTTTGCAGGATTTCGCCCTGGGCCGTGGCCTCCACCAGGGAGATGGCTGTCTTCCCTTAGCTTCTGTGCAGTGACCTATCATGACAAAAAAGGAATTTCACACAGCCCAGGCAACTGACAACACAGCTCACCTTTCAGGGAAAATGTAATATTTTCTGATAAGCAGCTTATGCTAGTTTTCTTAGCAAATAGCCCGGAAGCGTTTCTGTCTGTGGCATTTCTAGATGTGATAAGTTGAAGGGAACCCTTCTGACCATGCCAGAGTCAGGGGGGCTCTTTTGGTTCAGGGGACAGCTATTTGGAAAGATGTAAACATGCGGCAATTTGAAAATGATATAAAGTAATTGATCACGGAGACAGCCCAGAGCATGAATTGTTAAGAGAAATACATGTCCCCTCTTTATGGAGTTGTAAACAGAGGAGTGTATATTTATTGTTGGAGGCAGAGGCCAAAGCCTGGGGCAAGATTAGGTCAAAGCCTTGTCACTTTTGCACATGGCCATGCATAAAAGTGCTACACATATTTTAGCAGTAGTATTTTCTAACGCTCGTTCAAAGAACAAGGTACAGGGGCTAGACATTCCCGTTCCGGGGTTCATTTGCTCGTCGTGGCAACTTAATGAGATGCTACTATTGCCATTTTGTGACTGCAGAACTGAGGGCCAGGAACGTCTGGCAGCTCACCTTCCGTCAGGAAGCTCACTGACAGCAAGAGTTACAACCTGAATGGAGTTCTGACTCCAGAGCCTAGGGTCTCCACCACACCATTCTCCCTGCAGAGTGGAAAAAGTGAGGTGCATTGTTGGGTCCTGGGCTTGCCTACATCTGCTCCTCGGGGGGAACCCCTAGAGGGATGCTCTCAGACCAGGTGAGGGCGAGTGCCGCGGTATTTTGTCCCTCTGTAACGACATACCCAAGAAAATGAGGGAGGTGCCGTATATACGCGCATGTCTGAGTACCACGGGCTTGGTCAGGCTCTCCTGAAAGATGAAGACAATTCTTTGGGGAAATTTCCAAATGACTTACAGCCTTTGCATTGCAAAGAACACTACGGTGCCCGCAGAGTTTGCTTTCATAAATGTGGTTGCAGGCTATTTTGAGGGAAAATGCATCCCATCTTCCCTTTACCTTGCAGGTAGTCGGTAACTATTAGACCACATTTTAAAATGAATTGTGTGCACTGATGTTAGAGAAGGTTAGACTCTCTGAGCTGCCACCAGTGACATATGACTACAGTGACAGACAGTCAGCGGTATTCAAACTGAATTAATCAGAAAACACAGCCTACTTCAATGTGACGTTTAGAGGGAGGAGGAATAGCTACTTATTTACCAAAGGGATGTCACTGAACCATCTTTCTATCTGGAGATAGCCTATGGCTACAGAACCCTTTCAAACCAGCAGGAGAGCGATCAACTACACTCGGAACCAGGCCTTTCAGGCCCGTGCCTCTTGTTCTCTCGTCTCATTCCTCGAGCTGGCCCCAGCTATTTTATTTTGGGGCAAGGCCACCAGATGAAGTGGGGGCCTTGGATGGCTCATGTGGGGACCGCAGAGATGCAGACAGCCTTTGGAGATGGGGGCCTGGCCTCTGATCATTCTCAAAAGTGAACTGGCGTAATGCGGCAGCAACCCTGTAAGGAAGGAAATCCGGTGAGAGCGGCGAGAGTGGGACCCCCACTTTCCAAACATGTGATGCTAATTACGCGAACAGGTGAGAACTCTGGAACCGTTTCATCGTGCGTGTCAGGCAACGGAAGTATCACGCAGCCTACCTCGACATTAGACAGTACTAATGTTATTTCACATTGGCTAGTTGACAAGCATGGGCCAATGCTGTCTGTCAAGCAAAACTCTTGTGCCAGATTGTATCTTGGCGATAAGTAGAGGAGCCCCTCAGAGTCTGTTTATGTATTAATTAAGGCATCAGGCTCACGTCACTCCTTCAGACACAGCCTTTACTACAAAATATGAGACACTAGGTGTCTTAGCTCGAGCTGCCGCAGCAAAGTACCACAGACCAGTGGCTTGAACAACAGGAATGGCTTTCTCACCCTCTGGAGTGAGATCAGGCTGGCGGCATGGTCGCCTCACCTTCTTGCTGTGATCTCACAAGGCAGAGAGATAGAGACAGAGACAAAGACAGAGATAGTCAGCTCTCTGGTGTCTCGTCTTATAAAAACCCTACCCTCACGATCTCATCTGAATCTCACCTCTCCTTTCCTTTGCTCACAAACTTTTATTTAAGCTCCAAGTATATTGTAATGAGTTTGTAGATTGGTTCCATTTTTTTCCTAAGAGTATAGGAAATCATCTTGCTGTGGCTCCCCGAATTGTGTAGGTTCCCCACAGTAACACAAGTGAGACAGACATTGTGCAAATTTGCCATAAAGGCAAGCAAACTACTTTGCACCCAGGACCAGTTAGATGGGGTAAGACTCATGGAATGACTATGACACTCATCCCAATAAAAAGTACTTTGCTTCGAGAACAGGTCCAAAATAACATGTAAGTTTTTACACTAAGCCACCACTCCTCCTTTCTACTTAGTGCTTAACAGACACACTCATTTTGTAACACTCTGTAATTGTCACAGTGGATAGGAGCATTCAGATCTCCGTGCCAGAAAGGTCTAGGATTCCAGTCTGAAAACCGAACCTACAGTGACAACATCTGTTGGACACCTGAAAACAACACCAATCGTTTTCTTCACCCAGTTAGCGTTGGAGTATCTCAGATGAGTTGTTGAAATAAAAATGCCTTGAGCCCTTAGGTGATACCCGTCTAGGCAGGAAGCAGAGGTGAAATTCTTTTCTTTTCCTTGTTTCTCTTTCCTTCCTTCCTTCCTACCTGGAAGCTGTGAAAAAACTGAGGGGTTTTTACCATTGAAGGAAGAGATTATTGAATAATTACCAGCCAGGACTGACTTGTGAAGAGCTTGGTGGAACTTAAGGGCTGAGTCTACAGAGCACAAAGTGAAGAGGATATTTGGTAATTATTATTTAATTTGAACAATCTTTGCCAAGAGGTCCTTTTACAATTAATTAGTCTTCATTTAAACACAATTTCATAAGTGGACCTCCAAGTATCACCTCAGGAGAAAAACACAGTACCAGTAATGTTACTATACCAAGACATATCGTAACAGAATCTATGAACTGATACAAACAATTATCCATAACCCAAACAAGGCAGTCCTTCATATTCAGAATATCAGGCCTAAATCTCTCTCTCTCTCTCTCTCTCTCTCAAAGAAAGGTAAAACATTTTTCAAGACCTGTATAGAAAGACTTAGTAAAATGTTTCAATTAGTGTAGATTAGTTATGCTGCCTGACTTGACCTTAGAAAATGCTACTAGGTAAACCTTCTGAGGATTTATCAGGGAGTTTCTTCTGTACATCTGTAGTACAAACCAAGAAGACCTTTAGTCTGACCTGGAGATGATGCCAGGATGGGAGCAACCGTTCTCTTCTAGGTATTTTAAGTCCACTCCATTGATTTCTACCTCCTGTAAGGTACACGTGTATGTGAGACCGTCTCTGTTGCAGGCGCTGTGCTTTCTAGCTCATGAGCTCCTGCTAGACAGCAAGTGTTTTTCCGGGCAGGAACTGGATCTTAATGGACTCGGCTGAAGCCTAGATATCACAGGCCAGTGGCAATAAGCGCAGTGTCTGGGAAGCACGGTGCTGGATGGGACCAGGCAGTAAGTGGGAGGGTAGCAGGATAGAGGACCTGATCACAGAGGGTGTGGAGTACCGTCAAGAGAGTCTCAAATACCGATAAGAGAAACCAAAGAACTTTGCTGTGGTAAAGACTTTAATCCACATAACATCCATGCCATCATCTAGTGTAATTTATCCAGTTGGCAATTTTTGTCTTTTTTGGTCTGTAAGGAGTGAGATCATAAGTATTTTCTTTTCTGTGGACTCTGCTGCAGCCACTGAGCAATGCGGTCCTTAAAGCAAGGACAGCAGCCAAGGATAATATAGAAGCAAATGGGCCTGGCTAGATTTAGCCCAAAGGCCATAGCTTGGTGACGTTCGCTCTGGTTCAATGCCAGCTTCCCCTCAGCCCTTTAACAAAAGACCTTTTGACTGAAGTTTTCTGAATGATAAAAGCAGTCCCCGTGAATAGTATTATTAGTGTTTTTGTTTTTTTTTTTTAATCTCACACCCAATATACAGATCAAAAAAAAAAAAAAAAAAATGACACAATGACACCGTAACTCAGAAGTCACCATACCTTCAAACCCTGTATTTGTCATGCTCAAGCTGAATTATAGGAATATGGATTGAACGGTGTGTGAATACTGCCAAGATCCTACCAAAAATCATGTTCAAACAGAAACATCGAATTTCAGTGACCTGGTTAGACTAATTTAAAGTCAAAATATCAAGAAACCACTCAATTCTCCTGAAAGATCAGCAACCACTTCCAGATGACCCTCAGTAGGAAGACGAAGACAGGCTGAGTTCTTTGACCTGGGCCAGGTTTCCTTGAGCATGGGAGCTTGAGCCACACAAGGTACCTGGTCAGGTTCTCAAGTGAGCCTCCCGCTCACTTGAAGTGCAAACCTTGAACTGGATCTGGCTTCGGAAGTGAACCACTGGCAAGAGCGCAGACTGAGTGACATTTCCTTTGCTTCCTCTCCACCAGCTACCTGATCATCCCTTCTGCCCAGGCGTGATCTTTCTCTCGGTAGTAGTTTTTGAGTATTTGAACGGTAGTCACACACCTTTCAGGCTGTTATTTTCAAGTTTTAATAATGTTTTGCAACTCACTTCCTGTTTCTCAGCTGCCAACCTTGCCAGAAGCATTCTTTGTCAGGTACTAATTTGGGTGACGTGACGACCACTTGATCTAAATTTTTGGTGGGTAATTACTGAGTCAGAAGTGAGTAATTTTTTGATATCCAGTGGCAGTCAGAAAGGTGGGTATTTTACTACCCACTCATTAGAGATTCTCCAGTAGTGAAATGTCCTGGATTTTGCTCTGTTTGCAGACAGAAGAAAAATCTGACTGTTCAAATGAAAAGTAACTTCCTGCTTATTTTGGCAGCACTTACGGGGTGTATTGAAGTTTTTTTATTAGGAACCCACTCCAGAGTTTCATTGTACCTACAATATTAATTTTATATTGATCAGAGTCTCCTGAAATGACTTTCTCCCTTTTCTAAGTTATAAAGATCTTGCATTTAATTTAAAAAATAGTTGAATGTATTTCAGTTATTAAGGATTTAAGAAATAGTAGGAGAAGTCCTCAGTAGTAAATCCGAGTACTTGAGAGTAAAGAACACCGTCCTTTTTGTGAAAGTGATAGCACTTTTCATGGAATGCGTTTGAGTGGATACCTTTCATGTTTCTAAAATCATTCATTTGATTTTTCTACAAGAGGAAATGAACAATGGAAAGGTCTTGGGTGAGAAATGAAATATCACGTAACCTCCAAGCAAGCCCACATACCCATTTATTGGAAGTGGTAAAATGAAAGATGACATTTTTTTATTATGATAAACTTCTACTTTAAGTAACAGACATCAGCATACCACATCATATCATATTCCTTTAATTTCTTTTCTGCAAGCAGAAAGTTGAATTGACATTACATACACTCAGAGATTGTTTTTCCTTTAATAATGTCTTGTGATTGGGGCACCTGGGTGGCTCAGTGGGTTAAAACCTCTGCCTTCGGCTCAGGTCATGATCCCTGGGTCCTGGGATCGAGCCCCACATTGGGCTCTCTGCTCGGCAGGGAGCCTGCTTCCTCCTCTCTCTCTGCCTGCCTCTCTGCCTACTTGTGATCTCTGTCTGTCAAATAAGTAAATAAAAATCTTAAAAAAAAATAATGTCTTGTGATTAAATCACAACTTTTTGCCGTAATTAGCCCAAATGCATAATATAGAGTTATACCTTTATAGTGCAGTTTCAATATTGTGAATTCTAGGCACAAAGATCCAGTTTAAAAGTGACTATTTAATTGATTTGCATAAATTATTGTAGAGATATTGAATTGCATTGATATGTCTGTGTTTGCTTCCTGTGGCTGCTGTAACAAATTCACACAAAAACCTGTGTGGTTTAAAGCAATGTAAATTTATTCTCTTGTAGTTCTGGAGACCAGAAGTCCAAAATCTAGGCTATTGGGTCTAAATCAAGATGAGAAGAGAGCTATGCTCTCTGTGGAGGCTTTTGGGATAAGTCTCTTCCTTGCCTTTTCCAGCTTCCTGTGATTGCCAGCCTTCCTTGGCTTGTAGCTGCCTCTCTCTACTTTCTGCTTCTGTGGTCACATTGCCTTCCCGTTTCATGCGTGTGTGCATGCTTGTGTGTGTGTACATGTGTGTGTGTGTGTGTGTGTGTGTGTGTGTGTGATCTCCTTTGCATCTCTTAACAAGCATACCTGTAATTGCATTTAGGACTCACTTGGATAATCCAGGGTACTTTCCACATCTCATTAAGACCATTAACTCAGTCATCTCTGCTAAGACCCATTTTTAAATATATAAGTAGCAGATTCCAGGGACTAGGATGTGGATTTCTAGGGGCAGGGCATTTTTCACTGACCCCAAATGCTTATTGAATATTGACACTGTGCAATACAAAATACCATCTGCATCCTGATTGTGGTACTATCTTTTGCAGTGGTATGGACAGAATAAAACTCACTCCCACTTGAGAATACCAGAGATTGCGAAAGAAAGGGAAGTATAAATTATGCCTTGAAAATAAGTATGGATTTGAAGGGAGGATAATGTAGAGGGAAATTCCTAGTAAGTGAAAGATTTGGAAAGAAACTGTAGAAAGAGAGAAGCTTGGCATGTCTATTGGGGCACTGGGTTGGAACTTTGGGTTCTAAAATCAGATCCTTGGGTTTGAATCCTCACATTGCCTTTTTCCAGATGTATCTTTGTTTAATCTCTCTTTACAGCAGTTTTTTCATATTTATAATGGAATTTTGAGTATCTAACTCATAAAGGTTTTGTTATAAGATTTAGGGCACTTAGAATAGTATTTGCAATATAATAAAATATAAGTTGCTGTTATTATCTTAAATGTCTAATATCACCTTGTGTTATTGATTAATTGTCCCCCAAATCCCTTCAGAAGAGGGTATGGGTGCAAGTCTTAAATTACTGAGAGGAACTAAGATTTCTCAAATGAATTCTTTTCTTTATTAATTGCCATTCTGGGGCACCTGGGCAACTCAGTCGGTTAAACGTCTGCCTCTTGATTTCAGCTCAGGTCATGATCTCAGAGTTGTGAGATCGAGCTCTATATTGGGTTCCATGCTCAGCAGGCTTGAGATTCTCTCTCTCCTTCTGTCCCTCCCCACCCCCGTGAGTGTGCTCTCTCTCAAATTAAAAAAAAAAATTATTTATCACAGTCCAGCCCTACTAACAGAGCCCTAAGATGAAATTTTATGATAATACTCCAGTATGTTCTTTGTCTGTTTTTTACCTGCAGAACTTTCAAGTAAGGAGAGGGTAGATTTCAGCAATTTGAGATGCACACTCTCTCATTATTGTGCCTTATAATCACTGCTATTCACAGTTTAATTGGTAACAATTTTTCTTTCTTAGTGGCATATAAAATAGTGGCAAATTTTATAACCATGGCCCCTTAGATTTGATAAAATATGAGTTCTGTCTCATGATCTAGGTGGGAAGACTGAGACGCTTTGTGCTTTGTTCAGGTGAGTCAAAGATCCAGGTTTCCTGATAACCTTCATTTTCTGGCTCGGTTGCGTATTTTCTACTCCAGACTGAGCCTCTTTAATGGTGTCTAAAAGACCGTTCGTGCTGGGGCAGAGGCAGCATGTGATAGCAAGAACAACAGGTGCTTCACAGTGACACAGAACTGAGTTCACACCCAGACTCTGTCACCTGTGTGACAGTGACCAATGTGCGTGTCCTCTCTGAGCCGCAGTGAGCCTGTCCGTTCAAAGGGATCGACATTGCAGTTCTCAGAAGGTCCGAAAGGAAGAATCTCCTCGGGTTCCCACCGCAAAGCGAGAAGGCAAACCAAATACCCCCGCCGCTCTTTTACGTCGACTTGCTACCTTGTTGCGAGGTGGTGCCGGGTGACTAGTTCCAGCCCCGGGGCTGCAGGTGTCTCTCTCGGCCGAGGCTCGCCAAGAGCTGGCGTGCTGCACTTCGGAGGCCTCATCCCCGAGCATCCGAGGGAACCGAGGGATCCGAGGGATCGTATGTTCGCGCTGTGTTTCTGCGGAATCTGGGTTGGCACATCCCAGCCCAGCCCCAGACATTGACGTGAACCCTGGAGCGGGAGAAAGAGGTAAGCGCCTGTTCTGTTAACCGCAGAGGTACCCGGGAGGTTATTTCTTGCTAGGGCATGCCACAGCTGCATCCCTTCCGCAGTGCAGGATAACAAATGACCACAAACGCAGCGGTTTAACACAACACACAGGGATGTTTCAGTTTCTGTTGATCTGAAGTCCAGGTTTAAAGGGGCCAGGTTGTCTGCTTTGGGTCTCCCGGGGCTGGAGTGGAGGTTTCGGGGAGAAGGCGACTCTCATCTGGGGTTAGTCTTCTTCCGATCTCACTGGTTATTGAGAGAATTCGTTTCCTGGCGCTCCTGAGGCTGAGGTCTCCTGTTCTTTGCTGGCTGCTCTTAGCTCCCGGAAGCCGTCTGCATCTGCCTTCCTGACCGCGGGCTCCCTGCCACCTGCAAGCCGGCCGCAGAGCACATCCCCGCGCTTCGAATCGAGGATTTCCGTTTCTGGGCCAGTCGGAGAAGACTTCCTGCTTTTAAAGGGTTCATGTGATTAGTTCACAGCCACCCAGATAATCTCTCTATTTTAAGGTTAATTGATTTGGGGCCTTAATTACATCTGAAAAATCCCTTCTCAGCAGTACCTAGATTAGTGTTTGTGTGTGTGCACCAAGGGGTGGGAGTCCTGGGGATCATCTTATAATTCTGCCTATTACAACAGAATATCTTAATTTACAGAATACCACCCACCTAGCAGGTGCTTAATAAATATTCATCTTCTCATCACCACACTCTGATTGGACATTTCTCCACATAGCAGTATTTCAGCGTATTTCTTATTTTTCTTAAACAAGGAAATACTACAAAAACACATCCTCCTTGTGAAGAGTCTTCGTTCTTTCTCCTCTTGTAAGAGGAAGAGAAGCTCTGTTACCAGTTTGGTGAGAGTAATATCAAGCCATTTGCTATTAGTTTTATAAATACATAAATACCTGTATCAAACAGAGAGCGTGGCTTGGTGCGTGCATGTGTATGAGGTTTCAAATGTGTGTGTGTGCATGTGTGCGCACATGAGTGCATTTACACAAGCTGCATCATGCTACACGTATGCCAAGCTTGCTTGTTCACAGAAGAGAAAATCTTCTAGCTGTTTCCGTATTAAAGCATACGGAACACATGGTAGCCCACAGTTGTTATGCCGTATTACATTAAAGGCTATTTGTGGGCTCTTAGGCCTATTCAAACTTCAGCTTTCACAAATAATCGTGTAATAAACACTCATCCATAGGCCTCTTTGTAATCATGTATGAACGTTTCTCGAATTTAGAAGGTAAAAAATAGATTTGCTGTGCTATAACATATGTAGGTTTTAAATTGTGATCAGTGCTGCAAAATTGATCTAAGTTTCTGTAACGAGTTTACTCCCATCAGCAGTGTAAAGGAATACTTTTTTCCATCTATCCTCACCAACATTTGCTATTGGTCAAAATTGTTAACACTTTTGCAATATGTGTGAATATGATATCTTACTATGGTTCGGGGATCAATCATTGATAATGTTGGGTTTTTTAAATATTTGGGTTCTGAGTAATGTACAAGGTACTGAACTGCCCATTCTCAACAATGTGACAACACGTAGCCTTTTATGTACCACGGTCCAATGCCTTGAATATTCGCCTCCTTATTCTTCCTTTGAGGCCTAAGAAGGACCCATTTCTGTGGATGCTCTTTCCATATCCCTGAGTCTCCTTTGAAGTCATCAGCATTTGGAAAAGTCTTGGCTTGGAGACAGGAAGGAAGAGGGTGGTGGGAGATAATAAATTAGAGATATTAATAATAAAAACCATCCTACTGCCCCCAGCCCAGATGGATCTGATAATCTTTGTGATCAGCTGTGCTGTGTGCTCATGAGCTTCTGTGAAGAGTCCTAGAGCAGCAAGCCCAGAGCCACTAGTTAAGACTAAAAGAGTGAGTAGGACCTTTTTTGTAATACACATCGAAGGCAGCATTGGCTGGTCCAATGCCAGCCTATCATTTGCTATCTTCTACTAGTAAAACTCTTTCAGTGAATATGGAATTAATGGGGAAAATATTGATTTTGGTTGTTAATTTGCTTTCAAAAATTGAGCTCCCGCAAATTTGGAAGAGTAAGTCTAAGACATATCTGTTTATCCATTTATTCCTATTAAAATGGCACTTCTAGAAAATATTATCTGGTATTAATCAGGTGAATGGTGTTATAAATGCCAGGGTTTATGTTTATTATACTTATTAAACTGGTTCTGATATCTCATAAAAATAAAATAAATGGCAGGGTTAGAAATGGAATACTTTGTATAATTCTTCAAATCTTTAATATTCTGTTTATTAAGTTTTTATTGAAATACAATACATGGAGGACAGACTGAGTGAGTGGAGGCTCAGAGCTATGTAACAACTGAGCTCCAGCAGTCCTAGGAGAAAACACAGTCCTGCTTCTACTTTTTTTTTCTTTTCTTTCTTTTTTTCTTTTTCTTTTTTTTTTACAAAAATCTCTCTGACTTCTAAAATCTCTCCGTTCCTGGAAATTTGCTTTTCAGAGCTAGCAGGGGGAAGTCACCTTTTCCTTTAGGAAGTGCTTTGGTTGAAGAGAAAGGGCAGACTTAGAGACTTTGCAATCAGTCAGAGCTGATTGCATTTGCCATCGCCACTTTGACGTAGAAACAACCTCAGCAGTGGGAGCAGAAGGAGCAAGGAAGGGAACCATGACAGAGGCTTATGGAAGCTCACGGGCAGAGAAAACAATTCGGGGAGTTCTCGGGGACCAAAATAACAGTGAAGCTTGCACCGTCACTGCTTTACCAATACGAATAGTGCTGAGCATGGGATCTGCTCTTGTCCCTTGCCGTGCACCATGTGGGGACAGAGAGCAGTGACACTGAAATGAGCACCTGGAAGAAGAAATTCATTGCAGTCCAGCTGGGCAGAAGGCTGGCTCTTTCATGGGGTAGGACGCAGGAGCAGCCCGGTTGCTAAAACAAGAACTACTTTCCCTGTCAGGAAGGCCAGCCCTTTGGTGAATCATTTAACTTCCAGTGCCCGGGTTCACAACTGGATGGTAATAATAGTGATGTTTAAAATACCCCTTGTATCTTCGAGAAAAGAAGCTAATTATGATAAAGCAATCTGAGAGCTTCCAAAGTAAAGCAAGATAGTATTAGAGCAATGCTAAAGTTTTCCATCTGCACCTCAAATCTGAGTGGTTCCATTCCTTGTTTCCCTCTAACCCGTGTATCAACACTGATCTAGGGAGAAGAATAACATGTAGAGTGGGCACAGCTGGTTATTGCTTTCCTAGGACAAATGGAGAAATTCTAGAAATACGTGCAGTGTCCATGACTGGGTACAGAGACTGCAGAATCATTTTTGTAGAAGAAGTAATTGAAACCGTTAAAAAGAAAAAAAAAAGTCATTCTCTAAGAGAGCTGGGGCAGTTAAAGCTGGACCCAGAGCCTATCAGCATTCAGCAAACTTTTTCTGCAAAGGGCCAGAGTGTAAATATTTTCGGTTCGGCAGACCACACAGTCTCTGCAGCAAGTACCCGATCCCACTGTTGGAGTTGTCGCAGAAAAGCAGCCACACACAATACATACACAAATGAGTGTGGCTGTGTTCCAATAAAACTTCATTTGCCAAATCAAGTGGCGAGCATGATTTGGCCATGGGCCCGGTGTGATGGCTTCTGCTCTAGGTTGTAAGCCTCTTGAGGACAAGTACTCTTTCCTATTCATTATGTGTGTCCCCCGTAACCAGTGGGACTGACAGAGAGTGGAGGCATAACTAAGATTTACAGAATGAATAATAAATTATTACTTTTCTCAGTTTACTCATTCAAATTAAATTTTGTGCTCAGATTCTGTTTCAACACACTTTTTGTGGGGGACTAAAATGTAGCAGGCACTGGGCTATTTAATCTGACAGCTTTAACTGTTTTCCTTCTCGGCCTTATCCTTCTTTAACGTCAACTTATTTTTTGTTTTTGTTTTTATTTTTGTTTTTTTCCTGGTTGCTTCTGTTTAGTAGCTTATTTTGACTGTCAGAAATCCCTCAGAAGGGATTGAAAGTAGAATAAGCATATGTGAGAAAATAAACAATGAGTGGTTTATATGAATTTGCATTTTTGATGTATTTATTTTACTGAAATTTATCCCTTAAATGAGACATCATTTCCTAACATGCATTCTATGTAACACCAGTCCTGCAAGATGCTTCTTGAGAAAAGGTTTCTTCATCAAAAAAGCCTGAGAAACTGCATATTCGGTCTACCAGAGACTCAATCGACGAAGACGCTAGGTCCTACGGTAAAGAATCAAAGAATCCTGAATTTTTTTTTGTTTGACCCCCTCACGCAAAAGCTTGTGTGAAACACCAGCAAATGTCATTTGGTGCAGGGTCTCAGCAGGCACACGGGCCCCTTGTTCTCTCGGAGTCCTGTGGAGATGTGAGAAAGGTATGCTGGGCAGGCACAGCAGGATCTACTGAGGGGCTGTATTCCTGTAAAGGAATCTGCCACCATATTGCTATTCCTTTGTGCAAGCACAAGGACATGCTGGAGTGGGGGGACCTGGGCTCAAACATCTCGCAATTTGAACTTGGACGCCAGCCACTTGGGGGATGGCTGGAAATTGTAGTTGCCTGGCATCTAGAATCTTATTTCCCTTTAGGAACTTGAATCTCATTGCCACCCCGATGCTGAGAAAAGAAGAAGCTTCTGCACCAATGGGGGAATTGTAGCTGCCCCTGCTGAGAGAGTTGGGAGCCACCAACCCCACTGGCTCATTTCTGGGCATCCCAGACAGGGATCCCATAAATGCAGTTTTCCCGTTGTCTCTCATTATGGAAACCCACCCTTCTCCCTGTTTACATGTGTGTATGTGTGTTGCTTTGCAAACCACCAGTTAATAGTACACAGAGCCAGTGTTTGTGGAGCATGCTTTGGAGACACTTTATTAACTACTGTGATAGAATATTTTTTTCTGTTTTTTTTTTAAATGTTCACAGATGTTCACTTGTCCCTGTACCCACTACTTTTGCAATATAACTCTATGGCTTCTCCAGTAAAAGTGGAGTCTCTTCCCTCTACCTTGGAACCTGGTCTAATGCTGCCAGCTGCTTCTGCTAATGGAATTTGGTGGAAGTGCTGCGCACCAGCTCTGAGGTTTTCCTTTACTCTCGTGGACCACCACCACCACTATGTGAATAGACGTGAGTTAGCTTCCTGGGTATTGGGATAATGCACGAGTCACCCCTGTTGTCCTAATCAAGAATTAGTCAACCACACTGAACTCTACCTCTGAAACTAATGATACACAGTGTGTCTATTAATTGAATTTAAATTAAAAACAAAAGAATTAGTGAGGCCACCCTAAACCAGCCAGCCCCCCAAAGACCCTAAAACATGGGAGAGATCCCAGCCATGACCATCAGCGCTGATGACCCAACCCACAGCTGATAACAGTAAGCTGAGCAGAGACCAGAACTACCCAGCTGATCTTTAGAACTCAAGAGCAATAGTAAGTGTTTAATGTTTGAAGCCACTGAGTTTCGGGGTCACTGTGGGCTACTGCTGGGACGTGGTAATTGCCCCTGACACAGCTACGAATTATTGGCCTTTTTATATTCCATCTCTTATCTATGAAATCAAGGCTAGGCAGTGACGTTATTGAAAGAGAAAACTGGATGCTACACATAAAAATGATAATCGGGGAAGAGTATCATACCAGCTATATATGTGTTGAGAAAGGATTATTGTGGATGTGTTGTTTTTCACTAAACACAGGCAACCTTGTAGAGTCATAGACCGATGTGAAATTAGTGTGTGTGTTGGAGAGGGGATGGGTCTATGTGATCTAAAAGAGCTTTTACAGAGATATTTTCTGCTTCTTTCCCATGGAGCCTTCCCTCCTGACTGAATCCACACATGCAATCAGACGACATTTCTGGAGATTTCTTTCCCTTCTGAATTTTTTTGAGAACCTGTTTTTGTCTGGAAATAATAATGAGCAATAATAAAAATAAGAGCCTCTTTGTTATTCGGTTTTAAGCTTGAAAGGCAGAAGAAGAAGCTTCTCAAATGGCTAGAAAGATAAAAACAGTGAAATGACACAGCAGTACCCTCCTTCCCCCTCCCCTTGTTTCTGTCCACGGGGAAAATACTGAAGCACAGAGGCCCCTCTCCTCTCACAAAAGCATTCATGGGTAAACAAATCGGTGCCATCTTGCCCGTGCCCCGAGAAGCTGTGAGTGTAGCACGGGGAGAAAGGATCTATCTTCTAGGGCAGCCGAACAACCACGGAGCTGCTAACAGAAATCGGGGGCTCACTGGACCAGTGGAATTCCCACACCGCGCACTTACCTAGTACCGTTTGCTGGGATGCAGTCGACTAATTGAATTTAAATTAATGATGTACATTTATTTTAGTTTAAGTTGTTAAACTGTATTTCCATGTTTGATAGTCATTTGCTAAATCTTGGGAAAACATTGCATATATAATACTATGCTTGAATCCCCTGTAGCATTAAAAAAAAAAGCTAACAAGTTACATATGATTTACTCATTTGAAACACATCTGTATTTTAAAGAAACATTAGGATAATCAGGAGAGGGATTGGGTTATTGATTTGAATTGCAATTCAGATATTATTTAGGAAGTCTGTATCAGAAACAAAAGGTGTGCCGCTGTTTCTCAAAATGGAAAGACTTGGGCTCACCTTTTCAAAAAAAAAGAAAAATGAGATGTAGAGAAATAAATACTTTTTCATGACATAATAATTCTTTTTTAATTTAATCGGGCATAATTCTTTTTACTCTTCTTTAGCTCTCTGAACCCTAAACAGCAGAGGTAAAAAATAATTTACTCATAGGCAACTAATTTGAAAAACGAAATATGTAATCTTTTCCCAGTATAAATAACTTGATTCTTTGCACTTTGCTAATTTGGGAAAAAATGCATAAGGTTGCAAAAATTAATGAAGAGCATTTAAAAGCAGATTTCTTGAATTTTTTCTCATTATCTTTATCTATAGTGAATTTATCACAAAACAAATATAGACAAGATGCTTGCCGTTTGGTTCATATTATAGATGGGTGTGCTCTTTCCTTATATATAATATTGTGATGGAGATTACACAGAGCTAAGGGTAAGAAGACATGGATTCTGGTTTCGACTCTAGAAGAACCAGGAAAGCTCAAGTGGCCTGCTTAACATCTCTATCATTCAGTTGACTTGTTTATTAAATAGTTACACTAATATTAGGCTGAAATATATTAAATTGTTGGTATTTGGCCACTTTGATCAGCAAAAGTGACAATTTTATATGGTTCAACCTAATACTGCTCTGTCTTACCGTGTTACTGCAGGAAATAAATTTTTTAAACATTTCACAATGCGGGGCGCCTGGGTGGCTCAGTGGGTTAAAGCCTCTGCCTCCGGTTCAGGTCACGATCCCAGGGTCCTGGGATCGAGCCCCGCATCGGGCTCTCTGCTCGCTGCGGAGCCTGCTTCCTCCTCTCTCTCTGCCTGCCTCTCTGCCTACTTGTGATCTCTGTCTGCCAAATAAAACAAACAAACAAAAAACGTTTCACAATGCTGTAAGTTGTATGTAAATGCAAAAATATTAGGTTATTATCCTAATGTGTGTGTATCTGTATGTATGTATGTGTATGTGTGTGTGTGTGTTCACAGGAAACCCACTTGGCACAATTGTGATAATAATTGATACAGATAACCACACATTTGATTTACCTGGGGTACAAAGAGGATGGAGGGGACTGGATGGCATGAGCCAAATTTCTGATGGATCATTTCTTCTCCATTGAGATGTCTAAAATTTGGCCTTCACTGCAAAAAGTATGAGTCAGAGAATGATTAGCAAGCCAAGGATTTGCTGCCGATCTACAAGTCTTTCTTGACCTGTTGGGCAGGCAAATTAATAAACTGGCTTCTCTGTAGCCATCATCCGAGTGCAAAGCTTTCGGAATCTGGTCCAAATGTGCCTTTCCTTCAAAGACATTAAAGCACTAGATTCTGGTCCAAAAGCAAGGCATCTTGGGTTGTCACAGGTTAATTCCCAGACAATGGACTTACATCTTTAGCTTCCCTTTGGGCCGTACACAGACACCTAGCTTCCTCGGCACTCTACTGCCCTGTGTCTACCTGCCTCCCAATCCCTGGGCCCTCCCACAACACGCCCACATGAGCTCAATAGCTTCTCTTTCTTGCTAACTTAGGAGTGTTCATGCCCATTCAGCCACAGTCCTTGTTTGAATCGAGTTCCTGTGGAAGTCGCCAGCCCATCCGCAGGGACAGACATGAGATGCGGTGGTGGGATCTAGAGGGGTTTCAGGAAGAGGAAACGAGTTATCTTTCTCATGGCTTTCTAATTGGTGACTCTGGCCTGTTGTGGGGCCCAGCTTACCTTCCTCCCCTAAGATTTGTGTGAACTACTGTACATTCTTAAAATTTTTACCTATCCTGGTCTGAGTGGGTTTCTGCTACCTACAAACATGGGACTCAGGCTCGTGGTATGTGCCTGACCCAGGACAGCCTGTCCTCACGTCCACAGACCTTTGGCTTGCTTAGGAATCCCTCGATGAGAGCTTTCTCCTGCCTTTAGACTTGTATCTTGCTATTTTATGGATGTTAGAGCAACATACAGATTTCTTTAATGCAATTTACTTATCAGGTTTATAATCAAGGGATGTTGGGTCTTTACTCAGAATTAAATTCCCTCTAACTTTTAAAAGAAAAAAAAATGTCCAGGCTATTCGAAGGCCTGTGCTATTAGACCAGAAAGTCCAGATCCAAAGAGGATTTCTGAGAAGCTTTTGAGTCATTTTTAGCACTGTGAGAATATTCCGATAGCCTCCCCCCACTGCCTCTGTTTGAGGTAGCAACTTTCACTGGGCACAAAAAAGTCACATTTCAGAGCTGCACCTTGAAATGCAGACTTCAAGGTCAGTATAAGTGATAGTAATGCTTTTTCCACTGTGAACCCCAAATCAGTGCTTTTTAACAATTGAGATTGACAACAACAGCTACATCAGGAGCTTAAAATAAATAAATAAACAAAAGGCAGAAACCCCAAATCAAACTTTCTTTCTTTCTTTTTTTTTTTTTTTTTCCCAGTCTGCTTTCCAAAGGTGGAATTGCAGCAATGAGGCAACAGTAGACGTTTTTGACTCTGTTTGGATAAAGCCTCTTACAGACCTGTTTTATATAATCCTGGCATGGATGTCCTTTTGTATTTTGCAAGCAAGAGAAGTCCTTATGCTGTAGTCTCATTGAAGGACAGAAGTGACACCGCACTCCAGGAGATATTTCTTGTTTAAACAAGTTACAAGAAGATTATTTGAAGGGTAACAGCCAGGTTATGTACCCCATAAAAGTACGAATGATTTACAAATATTTAACAAGGAAAAAACTAATTATGCTGCTCCTGTCACAGAGAGGCCAGCCTCAGAAATGGTATAATCAATATGGGAATGTTCTCTGTAATACAGTCTGTCAGCTTTTTAACCAACCAACCAAAAAGGGGAAAAAAGGATCAGAAAGTCTATAAACAAAGTTGAGACCTCTCCTCCAACCTTGTGAATGTTATGAATGTGATTGTTGATACCTTCCACGTGTAAGCTATCTGGACATTCAGAAATTATTTCCAAGGCCATTTGGGAAGACCCATTTGGCCTAAATGTCAATGGAATATTAGGGGAAGATTGATAATATTAAGAATATTAATATTGTTATGATTATGATTACAATATTAATACACAATAATATTATTAATTATTGACATAATTAATAAATGTAATTAATTAATATAATTAATAGTATTTATATATTTTAATTAATATGATTAATATTAATAATATTATTAGTAGCAATATTAATAATATAAGGGAACTGGTGGCTTTGCCATGGGTCCCTGGACACAAAATATCACATTTGTTCTCTGGTCCCTGTTCGTGTCTTGAGAACATTTGTTCTTTTCCACCACATCAACAGGAATTTGGCTCCACTATAGACTGGGGAAATTGTTTTCCTAGGATGTGTGTATGTTTGAAGATGTGTACCTTGTTGCATATTTTTGCACAGTATTACAGAGCAATCTAAGTGTAATGATACAGATGTATTCGTGGGTACCTAAGATCCCAGGAAAATTGCCTGGTACAGAACCATCCCCCTGGAATACAAAAAGTCCCCCAGTGGCTCTCAGAAGAGGGTGAATAAGGGGAGTCGCAGAGCGGTCACAAGCCCAGCTGGAGTCAGACTCTGAGTTCAGTTCCCAGCTCTGGCCACTTAGCATTGACCATGATGCGTAAGACGAATGTGGTACAAATGTTTCACTGAGAAGGAAGCAGACAGTGGGATTTATTGTATAGGGTCATGGTGAAGATGAAATGAGACATGGCAAGTTTTGAAGACACATTCTAGAACATAGTAAATAGTCAATAAATCTTAGTGATCGGCATAAAACCAAAGACTTTTCCATTTGTAATTTACGTTGTCTTAGCCTGGCTATCCTCCAGGTACAAACGGGGTCTCAGCCCCAGGAAAGACCCAAATTTTCTTGTCGTTTGCCAGTAGCTGCCCAGCGTTTGGAAATAAAACACTCTCTGAGGTACTCCCTTGTGTCCCTCTCCCTCCTGCCCCCACCAGTGTTTGCTGGTTTTCCTGGACTGCTTCACATCAGTTCACAGACGGCCTCATACTTTTCTTAGTGATACCGGTTCACCTCAGAGCCCCCGATGATGATGCGTTGCTGTGGGACCCGCAGCCAAGCTCTACGGGGAAGTTGAGGCTGATGCCAAGGGCTGCATCTTCCTTCTGCTGCTTCCACAATTACCAGCTGTGAGCAGTCAGGCTGGTGTCCTGCCTCTTGCTGTCTTCACTACTTGGGAGCCCCACGGTGGAAATGTCTCTCTCCTTCGCTCCATGGCACATTGTATTACTAGGGCATTAAAACAGTTCCTTCACTTACGGTTCCTTTAAAACAAAACAAAAATAAACTTCAACCTTTGCCTACAGCACCCTCCACAAGCTGTAGCCATCCATCGGTAGGGTCCAAATGGGGACCTATATGGAACTTTAATGCTCTGCTTTCCTCACCTTCTCAGGCTTTCTGTCAGGCATCTGTACAAAAGAGCACTTTCCCAGGCAATTTTCTTAGGAGGATTGTTCCTTGAGACCCTGGTCAATATACCAGTAATTCATACATGCCCAGGCACGTCTGAATACCAACTAGGGTAGGCTCCGTGGAGACTCCTCTCTAGATGATGTAATTGGCATGGAATCTTTCTATATTCCAACAGAATTTTACCCCATATGGTTTTGGGGAACATGACATAACCCATGGCAAATATCGGAGTCATAGAACATTGATGGCTATGATAGGCCTCCCTGTGTTACATGTTCAGAGATGGGAACCCTTTTTGCTTCTACACATAAAGTTCTCAGAGTTGGGCCACCTCTGATTTGTAGCTTTGTTTCAGTAGTTTGGGTTGGTTACCACATTTTACATTGTAATAACTTTATTTTATTGCTACTGTCACAACAAAGCAAAGCAGCTATTATCTTATAACAAACTAAAGCTACATTTCTAAACCCTCGCATCTAACCAAATACAGTGCTGTAACACCTAATTTACAGTTTATTCCAATTGCATGGACACGAGGAGCATAAAATAAAAATAAAAAAAATATATATCAGATTTCATTGGCTCATCTGGGCCGAGTGCTTTGAAGTTTGGGAGGATGGTTATAAAACAGCCAAGGTTCCATGTTGCTCACAAGACTTCTCTTTAGCACTCGGAAGCTATTTGGGGCTGACTTAAAAGTGTCCACGTGGTAGAATGCCATCACACCCGGGTTCTCTCCCTTCTGCCTGGCCAAGCTAGAGCCTTCTCCCCCCGACTTGTGCAGAGTTGTCTTCCCTGAACTACGTATGGGCACTGCTGTGTGAGGGATTCTTAAAGGTCCCCAGAAGGTGAAAGTTTCTCAGAGATGATTCACCAGGCCAGCCAGTTAAGGGTTTGGAGGGGTGATGGGAGACATTCCAAGTGCAGAAGCAGAAATGCAATGTGGCTTCCTGGCGTCCTTACACAGTGTTCTGGTGTGTTTCCATTGAGGGGTTTCTGGTTAAAGATAGGGATGACCTACCTTTAAAATAAACTAGAGAAATGACACCCTGATTCCTTTTCTCTTCTTACAGTCTCCTACACAAGATCATTCAGGTTCAGAACGGCCTTACCTCTCCTCTCTCACCCAAGACCAATCAAATCTTTCCTTTAAGAGCCAAGCACTTCTAAAAAATTAACATGTAGGAAGTTCCTAACAAGGACCCAACCTGGGTGTTAGCTCCCCACCCCCCACACACACATCAGCCTGACAGGATGGGCTCTTCCCTGAGCTTCCATAACTCTCAGTTATTCTCTAAACCATGGCCCATATGGTAGCACTGCACTCGACAATCTGGGTGAAGAAGCATTTGGAAATGGAATGTCTGAAGCATAATAGCATGGGACTCGGAGAAGTGTAGAGTGACTTCTGGGTTTCTGGTGGTCGTGGGTCAATATGATAGCGCCATTTATTGAGAGAGGCAGAGATTTGTGAGGTATGAGAGTTGACTGCCTACTGTTTTTATATAGCCATTTAACTATACAAATCATTTATCACTTAAGCTGTATCTCCTTACACGGCTAGTCATATTTTTCAGCTTAGCATAGTGGTTTCCACCGGTTAGTGACCCGGAAACACCAGTTAATGACTATGGGGGCAGTGCTCCCCTCCAAGCTGGACAAGACAGGCCTTGGATATCAGGCTTTAGAATGTTTCTCTCTGGCTCTCTCTGGATGTACTCCTCCCCACAAGGTGATGAGTTTGCAGGATTATGGGAGTGGGCCCAAGCACAGATTTTTGCCTTTGTTTCTAGACATGTTCTCATATCCCAAACCTGTTTCCAAGGCCAATGCAGTCTTCCCCCAGCTCCAGCTCTTACGGACAGACTACCTGACTGGTAAGGGCACATCTGGACCTCCTGAGTGGTCAGCGTAAGCCAAGGGATGGTCTTTTGCGGGACTAAGAGATGAAAAAGTCCAGATGTGCTGATGGGGATGTCCACATAGATGTGGTGTGGATTAAAGCTTCTGTGAGAAGTGAGGGTGTTTTGTCAGGAGGCAAGCTTCAGGAACTAAAGACCAGCCTTCTCCATACCTCCAAGTTTCAGGAGAACATTCCAAGGACTCCAAAAATTTTAATTTGGAACCTGAATTTCTAGGTTATTATAACTGTGTATTCATTGAGGTAGGGGGAATAGAACATATTTTTTAGATTAGATTGTTAGTTTGATAGAATTCAATATTTAGATCTATGATACATGTACTCTTGGCCTCAGTCCTGAAATGTCAGAGCTGGATCTGACTAGGGGTACCAGCAAACGCTTGATAATCAGGGTACCCTAAGCTCCCCATGCAGAATGTGACCATCACAGCTCCCAATGTTGAATCTCATAGGACTCTGTCACTGAAAACTGGCATTTCAGTAGGTCTGAGAAATGGCAAGGGCTGTGTCTTGGGTTCAGGAAGTTGAACAGCAGGAGGGACCTGGTTCTTCCCTCCTAAATTATTTGGATCTCTCAGTACTTCAGACTCAGTCCTGCTGTCTTCAAGCTTAATCTATTCTCTCTGATCATATCATGCTAATTTTCCCTTTTTCCTTTGAAATAATAACATTATAGCATTTGATTTTGTTTGTCTCTCCCCACCCTACCTCCTGGGTGTTGGACTGAATTTCTTCGTGTTTTCATAAACTGTGCCACTCCTCCACATGCTGCCCATCATTGGAAGGGTTAGAATACTTTATTTTCCTTCCATTTTTAGGAACATCTGTATTTCTCAAATTGGAAGGGTTGCTTTGACTGTTTTCCGATTCTCTCACCTTCTTTTCCTACCACTCTTTCTGTCTTCCTTCTTGATCTCTCCATTCATGTCAAGCGGAGAGCAATTCATATGAGTATATCAGGAGCATTTGATTTTCTCAAAATACACTGGGCAAAAATGCCTAGATGAAAATACAGAGAGATATCTCAAGGCTTTAAAGGGAGGCTGTGGAAAACCTATGTACACGGGCGGGACCAGAGCATGCTTGTCCATCATCCCCTGGTTTTGAAGGTTGTCAGGCAAAGCCTGGAAGGAAAGAGAAAGTGGCTGTTGGGAAAGAGGAGGCTGAAAAATGACACAGAGGTGACTGCAAGAGAAGAGTTTGGGGGCACCTGTGAGGGACTGGGACATTCATGACCAATAGCTGAGTTTCTGTGGAGAGTCACTGGGTTGCAGTACTGTTTTCCTTTACTGCTCACCTCTTCAGCAGCTACAGCGAAATGAACAGCCATTGTGAGGACAGCTCCTTCACCCGATCCTTAATGAAAGGCATCCGTCTGCCCGCCTGATGTTTCTACAAGGAAGTGAAGGCAGCTCCTACTCTCGCGATGCTTACAGTGTTCTGGGGACACCAACATGCACACACATGCAGATGACACGGGCTTGAGCTGTTTTCTCAGAACAGGCAAAGGATAAATCCCCACCTCACCTGTCATATGGTGTTCCTTGACATTTGTCCCACAGGGAAGTGGAAGGAGGTCTCTTTCCTGCACAGCCAGGACAACATCCACAAATATAAGGGTGAATTTCATTCTCCGCAAGACATCCTAGAATGGCCAAAGGACTTGCATTTCCCCCATATTCTGAGCTGGGCACAGGTCCTAAACCAAACTGATTGAGCATCTTCAGCTCTCCGTGTAGCCCAAAATTTTTATGGTGGGCACTGCCTGTATATAAAACAAGGGAGTTGTAACTCCTTTGTGCTTTCTTCTATTTTATGTGAAACGTTCAGTTGCAACATTGGGCTTCTTGTCCTATTCACCTTGGTAATACTGATTTTTTTTTTTTTTCTAACCATGAAACATGGGCAGTAAAGTGGGTTGGGCATATTGTATACATGTTCTTTGGACTTTAGGAAAACAGACTAAGGTTGTACCAAAGTTAAGAGCTCCCATGTTAAGAGACTTTGCACAATTTTTCATTCTTGTATCAAAACATTTTTTTGGATGGCACAAAAGATGCCATTGACACTACTCTGTATTTAAATCATGAGATTTTGTCCCCATATTACAATGAAGGGTAGTTCAACATTTGTCTTTAAGAGGTTGCATGCTATAATAGGGCAAGTTTAGATTTTCTGCAAAGTGTTCAAGTTCAAAACCAATACTATCGTTTTTAGTTGTATGACCTTGATCAAATTTCTTTTTTAAACATTTTTCCAGTTTTATTGAGATGTAATTGACACATAACATTGTGTAAGTTTATACTGTACAAATTATTGATTTGATACATTCATATGTTGCAAAATGATGACTACCACAGTGCAAGTGGCCACTTACGCCCTGTCATGTGCTCACCATTCCTTTCTTTAGTGAGAATATTTACTTTTACTCTGCTAGCAACGTTCAGTTATATGATACAGTATTATTAGCTACCATCACCATGATGTACATGGGACCTTCAACCTTACTAAAAAGCTAGAAGTTTGTACACTTTATTTAATATCTCCTCATTTCTTCTACCTCCCCCTCCCCGGTAATTACCACTCTACTCTGTTTCTCAAAGTTTAACTTTCATAAATTCCACACATAAGTGATAGAATACTGCATTCATCTTTCTCCGTCTGACTTATTTTACTGAGCATGATGCCTTCATATTTCATTCAAGTTGTCACGAATGGCAAGATTCCCTTCTTGCTCATGGTTGACTAAGATTCCATTGGGTCTCTATACCACGTCTTCTTTATTCGTTCATCCATGAAACAACACAGGTTGTTTCCATATCTTAACTCTTGTCAGTAACGCTGCACTGAACCTGGGAGTGCAGACAGCTCTACGAGATCCTGATTTCTATTTCCTTGGATAGATACCCAGAAATGGGATTGCTGGATCATATGGCTTTGATCAAATTTCTTAATTTCGTTGGGCTTTACTGTCCTCATCTGTAAAGGGGGTTAAGAGAGATATTTATCTCCTAAGATTTTGAGGGTAGTATGAGATGATTTTCGTAGTAGGACTTGGCACACAGATTCTCAGGGTATAGTAGTTTTCCCTCCTTTCCCATCCCTTGTCATGAGGCCCTCCTGTGTTCTCAATAGGAAGTAAAACTGACCTATTAAATGAATAGGCAATGGCGTTAGATGCTATCAATTTTCGGCCCTGGGACCTGGACAGCTTACTTAATCTTATCTTTAAAATTTGAATTAATAAGTGAAGCTCCTTCACAGACTTATAATATGAATGAACTGATTATATAAAATGTTCATCCTTGAGACTTTTTTGTTTTTTTTTTTCAAGATTTTATTTATTTATTTGAGGTAGAAAGAGAGAGAGAGAAAGCGTGAGTAGGGGGAGTACAGAGGGAGGGGAAGATGCAGGCTCTGGCTGAGCAGGGAGCCCAACACACAGGGCTGGAAACCAGGACTCTGAAATGATGACCTGGGCAGAAAGCAGACGCCTAACCAAGTGGACCACCCACGAGCCCCTCCCCAAGACTTTTCAAAGGATGCTGGGAAATGCTGGATTTATTTATTTATTATTTTTAAAAATCACATCATGATGTGTTTGCCCTCTGTGGCCTTCACCAGCTTGACCTAATCAGAGAGCATGGAATCATTCCATAGACAGGCTCACTTCTAACTAGTTTCTGGGGACCAGTCTGGACCAGAACAGAAAAGGTATTGTCAGCCTCGTGCCACCAGTGAAGCGATCTGGAATTGCTCTGTAATGGTATTTTTGCAGATACACTTCCGCATTTTAATTCTCTCCTTAAAAATGTGTTTCTCTTGTAGCCTTTTCCCCTCTAGACTGCGCCCTGTGGTGCAGTGTCCCAAGGCAGGAACAGAGGCTTCTTGAGCTCTTCAGCAAGACAGGATTGAGAGCATTTAGAGAATGCAATAACAATGGGTTTGGTTATAGGAATGGGAGAATTGGGAGGGAAAGGGCAGGGCTGGGATCAGGTCATGGAGCTCTTCTCTCGCTAGAGAATGGAGGAAAGAGGAAAGGAGAAAGAAGGTTGATACGTGGGGAAAAGGAAAGCTGTTAGATGTCATGGGACCTGATGGCCTCTCTTTGGCTGCAGCTTGGAGAAGGCAGATGTGTCATAGAGGGATACGGGTTGCTGTAAGAACATGGGACTTCTGTCCACATTCCATCTGGGACTCTAAAATAGATCATCCTTCTTGATTGTTTTCACTCTCTTCCATCCACACTCCTCTCTCCTAACCCCACCTTACCAACTTTTAATGCTGCTATATGAAAGTAAGTTTGGCTTCCCAGCCTGGTTAGCCAGAGAGAAGACCCTCAATTTATCTTTCACAGGTCACTCTCCTATGCTGTATAGCTCTGGAGAGACTCTGAAGTCCCTGTATCTTTTCTAGGAAGGATTCAGAGGGCAGTTAAGCTGTGATCTAGTAGGATTGTGATAGCACATTCTATGCTTACCTATGTCAAGGTAACTTTCAGCAGAGGCTGGAGAATGGACATCAGCCAGGGGTGGATGGAAGGTGTGGTAGGTCCAAGGTAGCTACAAGGTCTTGTTACAACCAAGAGGGGAAATATTGAGTTATACCAGCCACAGATGTCATCGATGACCCCTAAGGGCAAAAGGTGTTTCTGGATCTTCTTATCTCCTACACCCAGGTAATGCTAATTCTTAGGAAAGTTATACAATAAGGATTAGCCTACATTCAGAGTGGGTTTGGGTCTGCAATTAACACCAATACTGTTTTTCTACCAAAGATGAAAAGGTACAGGAAATCAGTTCTGTCATCCAATTTCTGGTGGCCACTATCACCCCACTTTTGGCTAGGTTTTAGGGATTTGAGCTAGCTGCTCTCCAGTGAGAAGAGCTGGTCACAAGAAGGGATGGACAGTTCAGTGATCAACCCCATAGCTGGGACTTGCACCCTGTCAGTAGAGCTTAATCTGATTTTAACAAAAATGGGGATTTTACTGCCCTCAAAACAAATAAACAAACAAACAAACAAAAAGCCAAAAAAAAAGAAAAAACATAAACAAAAACAAAAACAAAAAGAGAAAAGGGAGCCACTGCAAATATCTCCCTTGTCTCAATTCATGCCTTATGGCTAAATTTCAGCTCTGTGCTGAGATGGGCATTCTCCATTTCTCCTTCAGCTGTGCTGAAAGAAGAATATTTTGCTTCTTTCAAAATACTCCATAGGCATACATTTAAATCCTGGTCCTCATACATAAAACATCCACATTTAATTATGTAAAAAAAATGAAACTCACAAATATTTACAGTTAGTTAGGTACCACGAGAAATAGAAGTAAACAGGTAAAGCTTGAGGCTGGCAATCAATTTGCAGTGACAGACATTAAGGTGTGAGAAGCTAATGACTGCCCACGACAGGAAGAGATGGACTCTGGCTGAGCACAGCCAATGGCCGAGGCACAGAGAAGGAAGAGATCACATTCCCTTGTGCAGCTGGTAGGGTTTACCCTGGAGAAAGAACCAAACGGGTCAAAACGGGCCATCGTGGGGCAGGCAGAGCAGTCTACAAAAGGATGCTATTAATCAGAAATATGGTGGGCTTACCCCAGCTTGAAATTCCTTGCATAAGTTTCAGGCTGTCAGTTGGCCCAGGTACCAATAAAGCAGGTGACACCACCATGTGGGAGAGTGACAGTCCCCTCATGGTCATGACTGGCTTTGAAGAGGATACTTGCAAGTTGTAGGGGACAACTCAGGTTTGCCTCCAATCGCAAGAGCAGCTTGCGTGCCACCTGATATTATAGCCGCTGGAAGCAGAAATTCTGTAATAAAACAGTGGGTGTTTTCATACAATTCATCCGCATCAAGACTTTACCAAGTGTAAGTAAGTAGCACTAGCCGATCACAAATAATAAGGGTGGGCTTGTGGTGGGGAGGGATCTGTGAAATGAAAAGCAATTCCGAGAAGATTGAAATAGTATGGCCCATTCCATTCACGTTAGGAACGTGCGGTGAAAGGTGTAAACATTTTATTATTTGATATTTGGCTTGTGAAAGGATACCACATCGTCAGCTGTCTACGGTGACCACTCCTCTCAGCCCAGCCCTGAGTAGAAGCAATATTTGAGCTGGGTGTTAAACCAAGAGCATGAGGTCAAAGGGCCAAGAGTCAAGAGAAGTATCAGGAAAGAGAAATGTATTGCTGACCGGGAGGACTCAACTTGTCTGGACTTTTATTCCCTCGTATGTGAAATCTGGGGAGTTCACATGGCAGTGTTTGCTGCGCTTGTCTGCCAAAGAGAAAAGCCCTAACTAAGGCCCTTCTTCTTGGCAAGTATGAATCCCTGCTCCCTCACCCCTCGCAAAAAATCAAAAAAAAAAAAAAAAAAAAATCTGACAGCTTGGCTTCCCTGTGCGTGTTGGCCAGACTCTGGGATGGCAGTGTGGAGATCAGGAATCAGAGTTGTGAAGTCAGGCGGGCCTGGGCTTGACTTCTGGCTCCATCCGTTACTGGTTGTGGACCTTAACCAAATATACTCATCCTTTTTAGAAAGTCTTCAGTCTTCTGACTTTACAAATGAGCATAGTATCAGTGAGCACGTAGCAATACTGTATTGCTTGAATTCACACAATTAAAACTCTTATCACCTGGGAAGAACTCGGTGAATGGTAGCTTTGATCATTACTATTTCAGACTGGTCTTTCTCATTGCAAAGCTGGTGAAGAAGAGCCATGGTCATTCTTTCTGCTCCATCTGGGATTTCCCCGCTTGTTGTATGGAATAGCAGGGATGCATCTGACACATTTCTTAAATAGCCATTTTCTTGGCACATCTTGACATTTTCTTTCTTTCTTTCTTTGTTGTTAAGCCTTTATTTACTTATCTGAGAGAGAGAGAGAGCGCACAAGAGGGGGTAAGTTCAGAGGGAGAGGCAGACTCCCCACGGAGCAGGGAGCCCCCTGTGGGACTCGATCCTGGAACTCCAGGATCATGACCTGAGTGGAAGGCAGTTGCCCAGCCAACTGAACCACCCAGGCACCCCTTGACATTTTCTCATCTGATAATTTACCAACTTCCTTGCCCCAGAAAATTCACCAAAATGTGACTGAAGATGGGTTTTCATGACCCTAGAATCAGTTGCTGAAGTAGGAAATCTACTTGCACATTTTTTTAATACTCTGACGTAGACTGTGGCGGCTCTTGGTTTTCCCTGCCCATTATGCTTTTTCATGGCTCTTCTTTGAGTAAAGTCTCTTCCCTTTAGTTACAGGATTAGAGTTTGACCCAAGCCGGGCCATTCACAGTACTATATCCTCTTGGCTGCTGTAGTTGGCCCAAGACATAGTCCTGTGATCCAAGCTGGATCCAGTGGATACCCTGGGAGAAAAAAACAAAACAAAACAAAAAAAACCTGTTGATTCCTCTGAAGTTATTAAGCTATATCTGTTTAATCTGGTACTGTCAAGTTGCCATTTCTTTATCATATGAAGCTACTAGTACTAAGAGCTGACATTAGTTGAATGCTGATTATGTACATGTACTGTTCTAAGAATTGTATTTATTATCTTACTTGGTCCTGACAATATGCTTATCTTGTAGGTAATTCCATAGTCATTATTAAAGAGATAAGGACATTCCAGCACAGAGAGATCAAGCAACTTGCTCCATGTCACATAGCTAGGAAGTGATGGAGATAGAAGTTGAATCTATGTACTTTGTGTTATTAATCTCTTGGCCAGTGCTTCTCCACTGGTGGCAGTGTTTCCCTCCAGGGGACTCTTAGCAATGTCTGGAGACATTTGTGGTTGTTGAAACTGGAGCAGAAAGCATTATTGGTACCTATGGGGTAGAGGCTAAGGAAGCTGCTGACCATCGTGCAATACATGCTACACACGTCCCCATGCCCCAGCAGATAATGACCTGGCTCAAAAAAGAAATAGTCTCGAGATTGAGGAACCCTACTGTAGGCTATTCAAGTTCCCAAGTCTTGATGGACAGAAGTGAGAGAAGCACCTAGATCATTCCAGTGCTTGTCCCTGAGGCTCACCGTATGGTGAACTAACCTCAGACCCTTCTGGGCTATCTAAGCCAGAGATGCCCTTTATATGGAGTACAGTTTCGAATGAGGTGTTCGTTTGGGTTGCAATCAGGAGAACCCTGCCTAACACATATACAGATCCCATTCTTACTCTATTTCAGTCACAGATGTCTGATTCCGCGTGTGCTGCCGATTTTCCACCTCCGACCATCAGGATTATAGGGACTGTTTTTCTCTCTACATATCAAGAAGCTTAATTAGCACTTTTGGGGAAATGTGATAGTGATGAGCCATATAAGCCATCACACTTCTCACATGGGTCAGGGTGGAAATGATCCTCAACAGTGTTTTTCTTTACCTTTACTTTAGAAATTATGATTCAGTGAGAGATACTTTCTCAAACATTTAGACTCAGAGGCAAATGCAAGCTCACCACATCTGCTCCAGGAACCATTCTTAGGTACATTTTATGTTCCTCTCTTTGCATCCACTTTGGAATTCTTTCTCATCATATGTGCATCATAATAGACTCATGTGTTCTACAAACACACCAATAAGTCCACGGGTCTGTGGTGCCTGAAGGTCAACAGACTGCTTTCTTTTTTTAAGCATAATCAAATGACTATCAACACCTAGAAAAAACTGGAGAGCTGGAAAAAAAAGTCCACATGTAACCCCTAGCATATCTGCAAATTTAGGAAATGTGGAACAGACCTGGGAAGTAGCCAACAAGCTCCCATTTCTGTGTATTTCACAGCAACCACCAATATATGGGATGCTAATATTTATTTACAAGCCTCAAACTTAGGAATTCTGCTATGTATTGGGCATATCACTTGTAGCAATGAGGTGAACACTTTGATACTTAAGAATAATAAATCCTCTACCCAAATCCTTTTGTGGTATGTGTGTGTGTGTGTGTGTGTTTTAACAGGTCTGGGTCCTTCATATACAGGTACTTTAAATGATGAAATAAATCCTTAAGTAAACCAAATCTTAAATAACTAATTTAATTACATTGAACTTTTTAGGCGCTCTTGCTTTCTGTGGGGTATGTTGTTTTAAAACATTTCAAGTTTTCCACTGAAAGCTAAAATGCTTTTGTTTTCTTACTACTAAGGCCTTATTCTAATTAAAATAAATGCTCTAAGATCTCTGCCTTATAATGGAGACACTTAATAATTCTCAAATAGACTTCTTCAGGGGGTCGCAGAGATGCTAAAAAGATAGAAACGATTTTGCTCAGCCCCATTGAGACCACTGTGGATGGCATCGAGGTGCATTAAAATCAGAAACTTCTCACCAATGTCAACCATTCCCTTGAATAGTATTTTCTAGGTGTTATATTTTTCTCTCTTTGTTTTACTTATACTTCTTTTACAGGCAACCTTTCTCTCTGTTAAAACAATTTTGCAAAACATTGTCTCCCATCAGCTTTAAACTTGGCTAGCACAGATGTTAAAATTCAGTGTCTTACATTGTTTTGTGTGGATGCCTCATTGTATTCCAATTATATAAATTTGAAGGATTCCTTTAAATCTAACAGTCTTCTATCTATATGTTCCATTAATATATTCTGGATAGTTAAGAGCAGCTTGATAGAGGGGGAAAAACCATAGTTGGGGTTTAGTCATATTTGTTAGTTGTGTACACTGGAAAAATTACACTGAGTCTCAGTGGCTCCCATTGGTAATAATACGCTAATGTTTCTGAGCATGGAAGGTTAACTGGTGCCAGACTTAGGGAATGCAAACAACCAGTGAACGGGATAAAATATATGAAATAACAGTTTTCAGTTGTTGGGACACCAGGCAATGCTGAACTGTGATCCCTCAGAAAAGGAAACCAGTGGGGTAAGCCCTACAATTGCCCTGACTTTTAGCCTCAAGGTATGTAAGCAACCACAGGAAAAGGAGGGAAATCGAGGAGGGAAACAGTCCTATCACCAACATGAGGAGACAGATGTTGGAACTTGTAGCCGAGCGGTATCCAGGAGCAGAACAGGGAACTCCTCTAGGAATCTGGGAGGGGTCTTCATGAGCCTCTGGCCAGAAACTGTCCAGGGGAGCTCAGTAATACTCAGTGAGGAAATGCTGGAAGCCATCAGCTGAACAACCCCCAGCCTCCACACAGCACCGGAAGAATTTATTTACTGTTTGCATAAACCAGGTTGGAGAGAAAAAAAAAAAAAATCCAACATCAGAAAAGGAAGAGGGGCTACCACTGCACATCCGAAATTCATTAAATATATATTAAGATAATATAAAAAACATTAAGCCAATAAAGTTGACAACTTGGATGAACTAGATCAATTGTTGAAAAGACAGAAATTACCAAAACTGACCCTAGAATAAATAGGACATATAAAAAGCAACATATATGTTAAAAGAAATTGAATTGGTAATAAAAAATATTCCCAAAATAAAAATTCCAGGCCCAGATAGCTTCGCTGGTGATTTCTGTCAACCATTAAAGGAAGACATGGTACAATTTTATGCAGATTCTTTCAAATACTAGAGGAAGAGAGAACATTTTCCAACACGACTTATGAAGCCATTATCACCATGACACCAAACCAAGACAGACATTATAGGGAAAAAGCACAAGTCAATATCCTTCAAGAACATAGGGGCAAAATTGAAGAAAATATTTGCAAATCAAATCCAGCAATTATATGAAATGGATATACATGATGACCAACTGGGTTTTATTTCCAAAGTGTAAGATTAGTTGAACATTCACTAATCAACACTGCCAGAATAAATGAGGTAAGGTGTGTATGTGTGTGTGTGTGTGTGTGAGAGATAATCAAAACAGATGCAGAAAAACTGTCATCAAAATTCATGAAACATGAACATCCATTCATGATATAGTCAGCAAACTAGGAATAGAAGGGAATTTTTCCTCAAACTGAGAGAGAGAAGTATCACAAAACCTACATGGCTATACCCCATTTCCAAGCACTCAGCCTTCCATGGAACAATGGCTTACCTTCCCTGATCGCCTCCTATTGCTTGATATGTGGACTTGCCCCAGGCTGGGCCCCATCTTCCTGTGAATAATAACTTTCTTGGGTTGGCCCAGACTTGCTCAAGTCAATGAACTTAGGCTCATCAATCTATAGATTAGTGCAAAGACTGTCTACGTTAGCAGTTATTATTCTCATGTTCATTTCTGATATTTTCAAATAATCTATAATTTCATTGAATGCAAGGATCAATTTTGCCACTCCTCTACTGCTATTCCCAAACATTGTATTTATTGTTGCTCCACACTTAATAAATGCTCTGTTGTTGATGATGATGGTGTTGATTTAATTCGTGGTAGCCAACAGCATGGTATAAGCTCGAATTTTGAATAATCGTGAGCCAGGATAACAACCTTATTGTTCTATCAACCCTTCCAGTGCACAGGTTCTGATTATAGATGTTTTGATAGAAACGGGTATTGAAGTACCTTGTATGAATATCCATCACTTTTGTAAGCATGGACTTAAGTCACAGAAATGAGAACCAGTGATGCATATCAGGGAATAAATATTTCATACCCTTAGACGCTTTCAAGAAGAAAACATGGGTTATTAAGTAATATGCAAATTATTAATAATGTGAGCCTGATTCACATTAGTGTTTTCTCGGTAATCTCTAAACGTTGCTAATTTTCAGCAGTCTCCCAAAATATATGAAAACTACCACTTAAATATGTCTTCTCTAGC
Source organism: Mellivora capensis (assembly GCA_004024625.1). Taxonomy (NCBI): domain Eukaryota; kingdom Metazoa; phylum Chordata; class Mammalia; order Carnivora; family Mustelidae; genus Mellivora; species Mellivora capensis. The sequence goes on along the minus strand of PISX010000228.1, from coordinate 167,570 downwards.
TGCCAAATACAGTGAGAGGTTTCTATTCTATTTTTTCATTTTCCTTAGTGTATTGTTGCAAAGTATTATTCATACCCATTAGACAAATGTAGCTGGAATTGTTGCAGTTATATATAACACATCAACACCTGCTTGTTTCTTCTCATTAAAAATGTGATATGTACTGAAATCTGGTTGCATTTGAAAGGGTGAAAATGCATATCAAAAGCAAATCAAAGATTTTGTAAAAGAGCAGTGGTGCCAACCTCTGAGAGTATCACTTCTTGAAGATGATGTATTGAAATCTGTCCTTTCTATGAATTTCCATGTGCAGCCTCTTTAACTGGTGAAGGCTCCCTCTCCTAACCTGATGGGTTTTTAATGGATATGTTGGGGGGGTAAGGGGTGGGGCTTTCATTGATGTGACCTTTCCTGTAGTAGGTGAATAATGAGAGGGTTCAACAAACATCTTTTTGACTGCCACGTCTTACCTGACATCACTGTGTAGTTCACTCAAGGGACGCTCAGACTGCGTTGGCACCTCAAATTTGTGAAAGAGTTAGTTTCCAAGCACCGAGAGTCTACCTGTGCTTTTCAGGATGGTGCAGCTAGAAGACATGAAGCTGCTCCAAGAAGCATGAACTTCTTTCCATGATGACAAGAGTTTTCAAAGGGGGGGGGGTGTTAAACAGGTCTTGATTATCTCTAGCTTGATGCAGGAAGACATGGATTAATGATTACTGACCTAGGCCACTCATGGCACATTTTCATGCCTGAACTATGTTTGATCAAATCAGGAAGGTTTTTCATTTTAATCACTGTAAATTGCCTATATGTTGCATTCTTCGACCAGCCTTCCCAAACATGGTGCAGCAATCTATGATTTGGTTATGTTTAATACTGTCCTTAGAAGGGTGTTCCTATGATTTAGCTATTCATCCTTTCTTCTCAACAATAAAAGCATTTCTTTTCTCATAGTTTATTTCCTTTTGTTTATTAGGTACAAGAACATGGGCCAGCTGAAATTTGGTCAAGAAATAAAAACATGTGAAAAGGCACAGGAAAGATTTTGTATTCGAATGGGTTAGAGTAGGCTACCCATTGGAACAACCTCAAATCGGAGAGACTCCACACAATAAAGGTGACTTCTTGCTCATTTTAAAGCGAAAAGAAGACCTTTTATAGTCATTCAGGAACTAGGTTCCTTCCAACTGTGTCCCCACCAGACCTCTCCATTCAACCGGCACAGAAGGAAAGAGTCAGAGTAAGGGTCCCCTGGGGAGTTTTTAATGGACCAGTTCATTTGCCAGGACTTTGGGATGATGGCCGCAACTAAACCGCAAGAGAGGCTGAGAAATGCAGTCTCACTGTGTGACCCAAAGGAGACGAGACATTGTTCGTTGGATTACTAGCCATCAGTGCCACAGAAATCAATATGCCAAATTCAGAACTACAATGTAAAACTCAAAGACTCAGATAAAAATCCAAGGCTATCATTAGAGCCTTCCCTGAAAAATGGTGTGGATGTTTAGTCATTGAACTACCCGGTCAGAGACCTACAATGAAGTTTCCTTCCACAACAGGCTGGCCGCCAGTAATGAAAGAATCACATATCTTCACTCTCATCATCCATTTTTTTTCTTTGATTGGCAATTGATTGGCAACCACATTTGCTGAGTTCTTGAGCTCCCAGGCTTAAGGCAATATTAGTCTTGAGTGTGAAGCTCTATATCCCTCAAGCCAAGATTCCCAGAGGCTCATCATATAATTAAAACACTTCCAAAATAGTCATCATGTTATATTCATAGTAATAAGTTAGGCTGTACCAGAGTCTATAGAGCTGTGGGGAAAAAATAGGGGTCATTCTCCTTTAAATACAATGTGGCATATTTTCTACTAAAAATGAAAATTTTTTGAAATAATAGGTAAGCTGTCCTTGTTATTCATAAACATCTTATTTATGCATCTTCACTGTTGTGATAAATTAGCTGGGTTTGTTTTATATTTCCCTACAGTTTACTTTAAATAATCCTTCACAGTCGTTCACCACAAGACCACATAAGGTTCTTTTTTTAATACCCAGAATGCTGAAATAGCATTTTGAGCACAGACTGTAATGCATAACAAGTGTATTATTTCTTCTTGGGAATGCCATGCAAAAACTTGTTCCTCTCATATTGTCTGTTTTTAGTTTAATTCCTTAAGGCTGCTCTGTATTTTAAAGGGTGGTATTCTTTGACCTTACAACCATAAATCACCCCCCACTCCCCTTCTCCTACCTTACTTATAAGCCACATTCTAGCGTAACCATATCCTAAATTTCATTGCCCATAACACTAACCATTTAAATGAGATTATTAACATAAGATACTGCTCACCCTTTTCCCCTCTAATACCATCTCTTTAATTTTTCCACCACACCTGCTATGTCTGTTCTGCCTTCTCAAGGAGCATTCCCGCTTTCCACCCACCTCCCTGACCCAGTCCAAGAATGACAACATCAGTGAAAAAGGGTTACTTTTAAGTAAAAAAAAAAAAAAAAGCCTGAATGCTGATTTTCAATCCTAACATCTGCCTGCCACCCCAAATCCATGCATCCCACAACCCCTATTGCCACCCTGATGTCCAACTACCATCCATTACCATACACAAGACACCTGTTAAAGGAGATGTCGTTGACCTATTTGAATCCCACTGTAGGTGTGTCTTCTTGTGCTGCAGACCTGACAGACTGAGGAGCATAAAAATGTAAAAGTGCTTATTCATTTTTTTAAATTATTCATTTTTTTTAAGTGAAAGGCTGTAGAGAAATTTATGAAGCCATTTATTCAAAAGCATACCAAATAGCAACTTGACTTGGTGGGTACAACTTGGTGTTCACTATCAAGAGGAAGAGAAAGCCACACGAGGAACAGGAATGTGGTAAAGGCTCTGAGAGTCAGTGAAAGACACAATTTCACATTTCTCTGCTTTCCCCCGTTATTCCCTCTAGCCCACATGACATTCCACTTTAAATTTTAAAACACTGCTCCTCTGGAGTTATATCCAGTATTTGACTGTCCTTAATTCACACCCCACTCTCCCAGGAAGAAGCATGACTTTCTTGGTACTGGTAGTAACCTTTCTGTGTTTTCTACATTCTCTCTCTCATCACGATGCGTCATACCCAGCTGTTCACATACCTTCTTCCCTGTGGGAGTCCTTGAGGCTGGGATCACTTCTTATTAATTTGATATCACTGGTGCCTAGGATGGTGTCTAGAAAGCAGCACATTTATATATGCGTTTGAACTGAATGGATTCCCTCAGGACAAATCAGAGGATATTTCTACAAAGGATGATATCTGGGGAGGAAAGAGGGAGAGATATATCCCAGACGTGAGAACAGTGTGTAGAGAGGCATAAAGATAGGGGAAGTACAAAATAGGGGCAGGGTGGGGACAAGGACTCATTTTCCATGCTTCAGTGTTTTCACAAGCATGTGGTAGGTGATGGGAAGGAGGTAGAGGGGTGTGGGAAGTGAACTTGCTGGAGACCTTTGGGTAGATCATAAAGGTTTTCATAAAGCAACATTCTGAGAGAAAAGCTAATTCAAAGCATTGGTCCTTAATTTTTGAAGAGTCCAGAGCCCTTCAAAATTTGCAAGCATCCATATACCCATTCCACAGAAAATAAGCAATTTGTATGCACAACTACTATCACTATTCTGAGGGCGTTGAAATACCCAAAACTCACCCAAGGAACCCTGGGGCGGGGGGAGGCTCGGCTTTTGCCTTATCAGTCATTGAGAGGCCTCAGTTTTATAACATCACTTACTAATGACTAAGTTTTCTTGCCTCCGGAACTCGCCCCCCACATCTCACCTGCCCATTAGACATGCCTAATTAGACATTAGAAAGTTAGGAACCTGTCTATATGTAAGCTTAGCAGAAAGGAGCTGCAGAAATCATACAGCCTGGGCTAAATGAGGCCCAAACTGATACTGGCCAAAAGATTCTTGCAGGTAGGTTCATCACAGTGAAACAATCTTATTGTGCTAAGCCTATGCATCTTTGTGGAGTGTCCTGGCCACTTCCTAAGAAAGCACTAATCCATAAGAACGCCTTCCCAAGTCAGATTCTAAAGTTTTTCTAGCCCCACATTCCATCTCCCATACCATCCATGGGTTGTGGGGAGATATGGCTGGATATGAAAACAGACTATGACACGAAACTTAGAAACTTATGGATGTTTTCTATTTAAGCCTCACATCCCTCCATCTCCTGCTGTGCATCTATTTTTCATAAATGTTTCTCATCCTGTAAACTTTTCATGAGACCAGTTATTGGTTATCCCTACACTGTATCTTAGATTAAGATCTTTTATAAGCTAAAGAATTCTCTGTGGCAAGAGTAGTCAGGCAGAAATATTAAATAGAATATCATTCCATGCAGGGGTTCCTGCATATAGAAAGTGTGGAATGTTCTTTTCTGGGCTTTTTATGTTTTCTTCCAAAAAGTTTCTTCCCTTATCAAGCTTATTACTATAGAAGTTTTTCAAGCAGATTCATTTGGGGTCCCAAGATTGAGGAAATAACGCAAACCAGGTTTCTTTATGACTTCTCAATTTTTGTAGAGCAGAGAGAATTAGTCGCCATCATTACAGAAACATGTAGTAAACTCATGAATTCAATGAAAAATAATTCAAAACAATGAGTTTATTCATTCAACAAACCTTTCAGTACCATGTTAATGCCACAAACACACACATGGTTTACATTAAATAAATATCGAGTGATTGTAGTTGAGAAACAGAGAAAATAGGGGAGGGAGTTAGTAGATTTTCCTATAAGAGCAGAAAACAATAGAAGATAAGGAGAAAGGGAAGTGGTTTTATTTGTGGTAGTCTGTGAGTGGTTCTGAATTATAAGACTTTAGAGGAAACCCTGATACGACCCTGAGAAAAAAAAGACCGATCTAGTTAAGTAAAGGGAGAAATGATCTTTATTCACCCAATTTAGGCTGGAATAGGTGGGAAGAGGCTTTAAATTATGAATTTTGCAGCAACAAAACTTACCGAGGCAGTTTCTTAAAGCCCTGGAGAAATTATTACCGTTTTCATCTTCAGGAAAGGCACGGGCTTTGAATAGCAGCCTTGGAGAGTTTGAAGCTTCCTCTCTGTACTCCCATTCCCCCCTCTAGCCATCCAGTGCTGGAAACCTTTTCATTCCAGAGACCAATTGAGTATGTTTGCCAAGGAGAAAGTTTTCACTCGACTCACTTCTCTATTTTCTTTCTGATGCAGAAAGCTGGAGTCATTCCTCTGGCCAATAGGAGGGCATTGACAAATCCCCTCCTGGCCAGGCCATAAAATATTTATATTCTGAGAAAGCCAGACTAAGTAGTCTGCAGAGTATTTTGTAGTGTAGAAGCCAAACACCTCCCTGAAAGAGCGGAGCATGTTCACAGAAGCTCCTCTCTATAGACTGAAAAGTAAACTCTGATTTCCATGGCAGAGGATTGCTTGATGTTCCTTTGACTGGTGCACACCATGGACCATCTTAAAACACAGTTTGCTTGGTTGAAGCTCATGGTGGGTAAGGGGGGTGGGGTTGGGGAATGTTTTTTGAGTCATATTTACTTCCGTTTCCTTGCCATTGTCCAAGACATCGACTTCTGGGAGGGGCAGGTTTCAAGGAGGAGGCAAGATTTCCCTTCCTGGAGAGCAGTCATCCAGCCCCTGATCTAGACGATGGATTGGGCTGGGAATCTGGAGCAGGGCTCCGCTTGTTTCACCGCCTCGACATTATTTGGAATGGTGGAGAGGGGAGACAAGCTTTGATGTGGAAGATGCTCAAAGGAAAGCAAAGGCCAAGGGGAAAAGCGCCGTGCGGATAGCACCGCTGACCCTGGACAAGCCTTGGCTGGGCCTCCTGGCCCCGCCTCATCGCCACGGCCTCTCCATCAGCAGCAAGGGGCAGAGAGGGCTTTCCTTTTAGTTGAAAGCCGAGGGTGAGCTGAGCAGGCGGTTCAGAGGGTCATTAGAAAGCATCAAAGGAGGCAGCCTCATGATGGTAATAAGACGGCTGTGAGGAAATAAAGTGGGCATTGATCTGCACTATCGAGTGTGACATTTTAACCGAAGCTAAAAGCCAAGAGCAAATCTAGCCCTCTTATTCATCTCCCTGCCTGTTTTAGTAAATTGTCTTCCCCCTCCCCCAAACCACTGGCCTCAGAGGTCACTTCATATTAGCTGGCTTGTTAATACTGCGGCAATCAATACTTAATCAACAAGTAATGGGATTTTGCAGTCATCCTGTATGATCTTTCAATAAAGCCCCGAATCCATCTCGGCCCATTCCAGGCCTGACGAAAGGTGTGCGGTTGCAGCAGACCCTGGATTTGATGGTCTGATGCTCTTCCGCTGATCTGCATCTTATTAAGACGCCAGGCAGCCACCGTCCTTCACCCCTTTGTTTCCTGATCCCCACAGAGCACAGCGTGGCGTGGAATCCGGGCAGCTGAGATTTTACATGCATCAGTGGGAAAATTCAGATGTCTTGACTGCAGAAGGCTCAGGACTCCTTGGTAGCATGATACAATTAAAAAATGAATAAATAGAGGCCCGGAGAGAGAAGAGCAGTGGCCAACCGGGGAATTGGAAAAGGGAAAAATGGCTGATTGAATAGATGATGGTAGGGCCAGGGAGCCACAATCCCCATACGTCCCGATGTTTGAACTCTGGGCTGCCCGAGCTCTTCTCCAAATGGTCTTGATGACCGATGAGAGGGGAGAGAGGGCTGGGCGTGGGCTCTGGACATCCAAAGGGGGCTCTGAAGGACCAACCTGGGTACACGATACCGAGAGAAATTGGTTTTGTGACATAGGACGGGGTTTTCAGTTCCTCCCTTGGGATCTCGATGAATATCGGTATTTTGTTCACTTGTAATACTGCAGTAGCTTTCTGTAGAGGTTTGAAGGAAGGGGTCTCCCCATCAGGGACAGCCTGGCTGCAGGCCTCCCAAGGTTCCCCGGAGCAGGTTTTATTTGGTGAGTTAGCCACTTGCCATGGTCTCACCTTTAGACTTCCAGGCTTAGAAAATAGATCTCAGTGATGCCGATTCACATTAATGAAGGTCAGGGAGTGATGAATTCAACTGGAATGCTGACTTATGTTGTAACTTTCAAGCAAATGACCTATCAGACAAATGGGGCAGATGCAGGGTCTCGCCGGCGTATCCTGGCGCTTTTGAACGGAAGCTACGTTATTAGAAGATTGATTGGCAATCACAGAATTAGATGGAGAGGAATTAGGAAACAGTAGGAACATTTAAGGGCAACAAGATTTAGCCTCACGATGCATCTGATCCTACAATCGTCTAAGCCCGCTATTCTGCAATTTCCACCAAACTTCCTGTCTGTGAACACCTCACCCATTATGGATGTGTATTCTTTCATGACCACCTAATAAAATAGGCGTTATCAGTAGCCACACTGTACAAACAGATAGAGACTTAGAAGGTGGTTGAATTATGTGCCCAAGGTCACATAGGAGCTAACATATAGGAAAGCAGAGTTCCAAATCCACACAGCCTGACCCTAGAGCGGTGATAGAAACTCCCAAACCATATGGCCCCGGCTCTGCTATTGACTAGCCGCATGATTTTGAACATGGCCCTTAAAACAGTTAGGTCTTCGTTTCTCTAAATGATACACTGGGGATACTAATCATGCCTATCTCATTGGGTTGAAGATTAAATGAGCTGTGCAATTATAGCCCTTAGTATAAGAGTTTGGCTTAGAGTAACCACTAACTAAATGTTAGTAATATTGTGATATCATTGTAGCATCACTGTGTACATGGAAGCTTGATACATTTTCTTCCCTCTTGGGCTCTGTGGATGGGCTCTGCCATTTCAGTCTGGAAAACTTCCTTGTTTAGGGCAAAGGCCGACCTACTACTCCTGTAAATGCCACAGGCTCCCTTTGGCTATGTTTGTGACCTCAGTCATGGAATAGTATGTTCTGGGATGCATAAGAGCTATTCTATCACTTTTTGGCTCATACACTATCTCCTGGAGGTAAAACAAGATTTTCTAGGTTCTCTGATGAAAAGCTGTGAGTAGCAGGGTGCTAGCTAAGAAAGTTTATGGGTTTTCCCTTTGTATTGCCTGTGGCCGCTAAGAGGATGTATGACATCAAAAGTCTATTTTCAAGAAAGTCATTAGGTTTGCATTAAAAATAGTTTTGAGGATCCTAGCAGTTAGGGTAAAAAGAGAAACTAAAATACACTGTTTCCTTTAACTGACTTAACTGTTTTTAAGACAGACAAAAATGTTTCTAAATATTAAACTTTTCTTTTAATAGTTCATTTCCTTTTAAAGACTCTCTTTCCTAATAACAGAAATAATTCACATTCACCTTTTACAACTCACACTATATAAAAATTTCCAAAATAAAAAGAGAAAGTTTTTGGTCATGTAACTCCTTAGCTGATCTTGACTTTGCCCATTGTGCTTTCCATCACCAACTTGGTTGGATGGCTCTTCCCAGTATATCGTGCTCATCAGGTCCCCCAGCCGCTAAATAATTGCTTTTGACAGCTACCGACTCACTACTGCATAAAGCCTCCCCTGCTTCATTTCTTTCTTCAGCCCAGTGCCACCACCACACCTCCTCTCACCAGCTAGAGAGCCACAGCCCCCCTGGGCAGACCTCTGTTTAAGTTAGAGCTGTTCTCATTTCGCTTGGTACTTTCTTCCGGTTGATATCACCACAAGGTGCCCCCACATAAGCCTCACTAACCCATAGCTGAGTTGAAGATCCTTTCTCCCTGAAATCAGTCCTGAAACTTCAATCCTGCTGATCTTCCCTGAACCTTTCCAGCACTTACTGTCTCGGCCAAAATTATGCTGTCCATATTCTCTGTTCTATTTCCTGCATATGCATCTTATCTCCCCTATTAGATCATAATTTCCCTTGTGGAGGGACCTCGTCTTAGACTTCTATCAAGTTTGTATGAAAACATTTAAGTGCAGGGTAGGATTTTAATATATACTTGTTGATTAAAATGATTGTGTTTAGACAATTTGTTATCATGGTAAGAGTATTAAAACATTATTATTATCATCATCATTATTAAAAGCTATAATAATACATGTTTTAAAATCATAAATATAATAATTCTTAAATTACTATTTACCAATCAATCTACCAACTAAAGAGTTGCCATATATTTTCACATTCAATCCTCAAAAAGTGATCTGGGCTAGGTATATCACTGCCCTTACTTTAGCCGAGAAATCTGAGCTTCTAAAAATTTAAGCCATTTTGGTCAAGATTGCACAACAGGGGAATGGTGGGGTTGGGACTTGAAAGTAGGTTTATGGGCTTCTCATTTATTCACACTACACCATACACACCTGTCTTGCAAATGTTCTTTTAGTTTATTTCTTTGTAAATTGACACCTGACCTCCAGTTTGTGGAAATGACCAAGAGAACTTTCTTTGTGTGCAAGGAATTCTACCTTTTGCTCTCCATACATGCAATGTTACTGTCCTGTTCAGCCCAGGCTTCCTTCTCCCAGCCCATAGCATAGCCCTTCACCTATACACCTCCCAACCCTCAAGAGAATACTTGCCTCTTCCTATTTCTTAGGCTTTCTCTCATTTTATAAAACCGTATATTCAGGTCAAATTCTTAGAAAACAATTCAGAAGAAACACTTCTTGTGCCTTTAATTACAACCCACTTTTCTTTTGGAAAACAGAAGTGTCTTTACAGTAATAGATAAGTGACTTTGAACCCAGTCCCTAAAATTTCTAGAGGAACTTCTCAAAAAAGGGCAACTGATTTTGGCTTTACTCTACTGCTTTAGGATTCCTGAGTGTGTTTGGAAAGGGATTCAGGTAAAGAGAAGTTTTCTGGGTTCTACTGAGATCAGAACACTTCTTTAAAGTTAATGAACTTCATTTTTTTAGCACTCTTTCAGGAACAGGGCCAAATTGAGAGGAAGGTAAAATACAGACCCCTGCTCTTCCATGTGCATAGCCTGTCCCAGCCGAAGTGCCACACCACAGTGGTACATTTGCTACATTGGATGAAACTTCGCTGATTCATCATTATCCTCCAAAGTCCAGAATTTACATTGTGGGGCTCTCTTGGTGTTGTATGTTCTATGAGTCTTGGTAAATGTATAAATTATGTGTATCTACCATCATGGTATCATACAGAACAGTTTCACTGAAACTCTTCTGTGCTCTGCCTAGTCATCTGTCCTTCTCGCCTAACCCCTGCCAATCTTTTTCTTATCTTTTTATTGTCTCCAAACTTTTGCCTTTTCCAGAATTGTCATATAGTTGGAATCACAGACTATATAGTCTTTTCCGACTGGCTTCATTCATAATCATATGCACGTAAGTTTCCTCCATGCCTTTTCGTGGCTCCATAGCTCATTTCTTTTTCACACTAATAATAATACATTAACTGCATGTACCCCAATTTCTCTGTCCACTCATTTATGGAGGATGCCTTGGTTGCTTCTAAGTTTTGGCAATTATGAATAAAGTTGCTCTAAACATCCATGTGCAGATTTTTATGTGAATGTAAATTTTCAGCTCCTTTGGGTAAAAACCAAGGAGCATGATTGTTGAATCATATACTAAGAGTGTGTTTAGTTATGTAGGAAGCCATCAAACTGTTTTCCAAGTGGCTATACCATTTTGCATTCCTATCACTGTGGAATGAGTGTTCCTGTTAGGTATGGTACACCTTTACCAAGATTTGCTGTCAGATTTTTGGATTTTGGCCTTTCTAATGGATGTGTAGTAGTATCTCATTGTTGTTTTAATTTGAAATTCTCTAGTGACATGTGATGTTGAACATCTTTTCATAAGCTTACTTGCCATCTCTATGTATATTTTCTAGGCTGAGTGTCCTGGTGTCCAAGGAAGGAGAAAGGTACATGTTCATCATTTCTCATTCAAGGTTGAACATTGGTCTACCAAGCTGAGCCTCAATCCTCAATGGATGGGGAAATATGAAAAGAGTGAATGCAACTTGTTCTACCTGTGAGGGTAACCCACTGAGGTGAACAGATTCAGTAAGACTTTTTATTTATTTTTTATTTTTTTAAGATTTTATTTATTTATTTGACAGAGAGAGATCACAAGTAGGCAGAGAGACAGGCAGAGAGAGGGGAAGGGAAGAAGCAGGCTCCCTGCTGAGCAGAGAACCCGATGCGGGGCTCGATCCCAGGACCCCAGGATCACAACCTGAGCCGAAGGCAGAGGCTTTAACCCACTGAGCCACCCAGGCGCCTCCCAGTAAGACTTTTTAAAAAATTAACTTGTTTGTTTCAGTTTTGCAAACACAACAAAATAACTTGAAAATCTGTCATTTCTATTCATTAAGCTACCGGGCCTCTCCTTTGCTTGTAAGTTGACTGCCCCTTTCTGCCCCCTTGCTCCTAAGCATTAGTACTGAAGAACATTCAGTGTTCCAAGTATTCTGATCTATAAGTAACTTTACGGGTTGATGCAAACCATCAAACTTCAAGAAGTTATCTGTCAGGCAGTAAGAAAGACATGATTGCATGGAAAGACTACTCAAAAGGCGACCATAGCAATAAACAACACGCCACAGAGCTTAGCTCTGGGACCTACTCACTTTGTCAACCCCCACTTCTCAGCATCAGCATCAGCAACATTCTTTTTCTCCTCTGCTCTACTTCCCAGCACTCTGAGGCCTCTCGGACTCCCTGATCATTTTCCAGCCTATCCTTCTTAATTTGCCTTTTAGTTAACTGGATCTTCCTTCAGACTCACACCTGCCTTTCACTTCTTAATGTTGACTTCAGAGACATCCAAAGACCTGGCACCTGTACTCTAGGGGGCTGCTGATCTTAGAGTCACTGGTGTTTTGGGTCCTCCCAATGCTTTCAAGACAGGGCCACTATGGTTCCCCATTAGAAAAGTCAGACTCCCCTCTTGTTCTGCCTCACAAAAATACCTCGTCGCCCTCTGAAAAAACTGGCCCTGCCTCATCTTTGTGAAGAAAGCTGATGAGTACTAGTTGAGTAGGTCCTTCTAGTCACCAACTGAGGAAGGTTACTGAAGGGAAGCAAAGAAAAATCTCAAGATCACTTACAGGGAAGGACCCCAAATCCCAAATCTGTGAATGCATTTAGCTTGGTTTCTCTTATGCCCTGATCTGGAGGTCAGTGCTGACTTTTTCAGCTTTTCAATGACTGTAGAAGTGATTTGTACTTTCCTTGAGGTGCCAGTTGTCACGCCAAGAAAAATTCAAGGGCTTTAAAGTGACCAGATGTAAAAGGAAAGAAAGCCCCACATCTATGTGCTGTGTAGCTCCTGTTGCACCCCGACTGCCCCACCTCCTCCGCCCCTGCCCTCTCCACCTCTCCACCCTGCTTTGGATGGAGAAATCCCCACATGTGCACTACTTCAATGTATTCCTTACCATCTGGCTTATAGTTGCTTTTGGCTAATGGGAAGGACCAGCAGGTAATCTGCAGGTGAGATGAGAGTACGGTGGGCATTGTTCCTTCAGCTCCCTTCCCGCTGGATCACTGGGGGGTGACTATGTTTCTCTAGGGAAGACCTGGACTCCTGTGAGGAAGGCTCCCCCCACCCCCCACTATGGCCAGCCTTTCCAGGTTCTGTTCTTCCTCCCTTTGCCCATTCAGTCAGGAGTGGTAATTGACCCCAACTATTCCTAGACTCACAGTACTACATATACTTTTATGTTTCCCATATCCCTGCCCTTTTAATTGCCCCTTTATTAGGTTTTCTTTAATTATCCCGCTAAGTGTGCTATAACTGACTTTCACTGATACCATATACATTAATGACACATTGAGAAGGAGGAAATGCCTAAAGACTATTAGGATCTAAATAAAAATTCAAAATTTGGAGGGCTTCCTGAAAAAAATATATTGTATGCTATTTTACCTTCTAACTTGAGAGGACTCTTTTACGTGAGCTATGAGTATAGTATATGTTTATATTTTGGAAGGGGATGGTGGTAAACTTAGAAATTAGGATGAGCCTCACATGTGAAAATAAATGATGCTGTGAATGGCATACTTCTCTAGTGATTATGATAAAGCCCCAACTCTTAATTTGGATAAATTGCTAACAACCCAACTTAGCACACCCATTTGCAGTAATCATTATTTTGCTGACTTGGCTCTATGTCTGGCTTGCATTTCAATAGTGAATGCAAAGCCTATAAGCATTTAAGGGCTTTCTTGCTACATATCTCCCTATTCAGAAGGAACCCAAACCAGAATCAGAACATCCCAATGCTTGTGCTATATTTCTGGTTGAACATAACTCTTAAATGCTATCAAGGGTCTTTTGAATCAGTTGCTAAAGCTACTTGTAAAGTCCAAAAGACATCATTTCAAAACTAAAGCCATTAGCCAACTGCTTTATTGACATAATGAATTGTATTTAGATGGAGCGCTTAACCTCAGCATGCATTCAGTCCTTGCTCTGTCACACGGGCATGAGAAAGGACGTGATCGGCTATGTGCATCAAAAGAGTCTAGTTCAATCATTACCTGAATGTCTTTCTGACGATCAGCCAAATTAGCAAGCTGCATTGTAATGATTTTTTCCCCCATTGGCCCCTTAGAGGCGAGTTAGGGCATTCCATCAGTCATTTAGAAAAGACCCTTGGTCTGGGAGTTGTGGCCCTAGGTCTGTTGTTAACTAACCAGTCTGAAGGTTTTTGAACAAGTCATTTAACTTCTCTGAGCTTCTGCTTCCTTATCTGTAAAGTGGGGCATTTGCCAGAGTTACTTTGCACACTGAAGCAGTCTGGCCAGGCCCCTCCAAATGTGTGTGGGCTCCAGTTCTCTGCAGTGGTGTAACTTCGGCATCTTGATGATGTCTGGAGTTGATCAGGGCATTTATCTGGATGCCTAAGACATCTCAAGGTAGTTGAGAAAGAGAGCTATGTATTCTGATCATAGATACTCGGTCCCCAAAACACAGCGATACACACCTCTGCTCTCTAGAAACCAAACTCATCTGCTGGCTTAATATCAGCTTGACCTTCCAAGTCCATATCTCTGTTCCAGGCCAGCTTTGATTTCATTTTCAGCTGAGTTGTCTATTTTTCTTTGATGTGATAGTTTATAAAGCGAACTTGAAGGGACTCTGAAATTGGTCTGGGCAGTGTTGTTTTAGCAGAGGCCTTGAACCTCCGTGGAAGAAGGCCAATCATACATTCTGCATGTATTTTACCAAAGATGACAGTCCGTAGCTAATGCCTCAGAGCCTGCATTTCGAAGACACCTTTAACTGAGCAACAGCTCAGATGGAGCGAAGGGCAAGGAAAGGCAAATGAACATCTGGCAAGGCCAAGAGTGTTATGAGTTGTATCCAATACCGAGCATGTCCTGATTAAATATTTCATGCTTTCCTCAGCCAGACATCACCTAACTATTAGCTGTTCTCTTCAGCAGGGATAAATTCACCTTTATGAGAGGATGCACTAGCTGGGGTTATAACAGGATGTTTAAGAAGCATCATGAAAAGTTTATTTGCACCTACTTCTGTGATCCACCTCCCTTCCCTCTTTCCCACCTCTCTCTTCCTTTCTCTCTTTCTTTTCTTCTAACCCCACCCCTCAGATTTTACCCAGAAGGATGAGGGCTGAAAATATTTTCTTTCATTCCAACCCCAGGATCCATACTCTCCACAGGTTGAAGGTGGCTATAGTCTGGTTCCTGCTGGCTCTGGAACCTTCCAGCATGGCCCGTAAGCCTGGCTGGACAGTGTTGTGTGTCTGCAAATTTGGTATTTTTTTCTTTTGCAGAGTTCTTAGCTAAGTTGCTAGGTGAGTAGGCTGTGTGGTTGCTGAATCTTTTGTTGGATTCCTCATCATTGATATGTAGTCTTCTCAATCCTATCAGAGCTTTTTCCCCACTTAAATGTTACTTTGTCTTATATTAATATTGCTACCTTTTTAGAGAGTATTTACATTGTGTATATAGTTTTCTTTCCTTTGTCTTTAACTTTTTAATGTGGCTTTGCTTAGGAGATCTCCTTTATGTAGCATATAACTTTATCTGTTTAACCTAATCCGATCATCCCTATATTCTAATATGCATCAAATGTATTTAATATATATGTTTATGTACTTAGTGTGCATTCGTACATACCATTTGCATTTACTGTGATTACTGGTATATTTTTGGTTATTTAAACCATCATACTTTGTGTTTGCTCTTTACTATCCCCTTTCTTCATTTCAGCCATCTATTAAGTTGGTTCTTTATATGCCTCTCCCACCATCACCATCCATTTTCTTTCTATGTTGATTTGGAATGTATGCATTACATTTCAATTTGCTTAATTTTCTGACATACTTACATGATTTTACATATATATATATATGAATATATATATACACACACACACACATATCTATCTATAGAAACTTACTTTTTTTCTATTTGTGTCCTAAATAGTAGAATAATATTAGCATAATCCAGTTACAAACATTTCACTGTCCCTGATTCTATTGTCTAAAGTCCTAATTTTGCTTATATCAACTTAAAAACAAGAATTTGAAAAAGCAGTCAATACAGACTTAAATTTTCTGTTAACTTCAATCAGTTTCTGTGCTCTTCACAGTTTAATTTCTCCCCCTAAACCTTTCTTTTTATTTTATTTTATTGAAGAAATATATATTTAATCATTCTTTTAATGGGGATCTGTCTCAGGAAAAGCACCCTTCATTTTTACATGTCTAAAAATGTATTTATTTTGCTCCTATTCTTGAAAGATAGTATAGCTAGGCATAAAATTTGAGGGTTGACAGTTAATTTCCATCAGTTCATTGAAGATAGGAATCTACTATCTTGTGGCCCCTAATGTTGCTTCTAATAGCCTATTGTCTCCAAAAAAATTAAAATAAAACCAAACATCTATCATCTCCTCTGGGTAGCATGACTTACCTTTATGTGAACGTTTAAGATTTATTTAATTTTTATTTAATTATTTATTTTTTGGTCCACAACATATGATAGTTTCAATTGCTCAACATCTTCAACAGTTGGTATTTTTAATTTTAGTTATTCTAGAGGGTGTAGCATATTGTCATTTTAATGTGCATTTTTCTAATGATTAATGATGATGAACATCTTTTTATGATTGATTTGTTTTTGTGTAAGTACAGGGTTTTGTTTTGTTTTTTTTTACTGAAGTGTAGTACACACACAATGGTACATTAATTTCCAGTGTTCAACATAATGGTTCCATAACTCTATACATTTTGCTATGCTCAGCACAAGTGTACTAGCATCTGTCACCATATAATGCTATTATAATAACACTGACTATGTTCCTTATGATGTACCTTTCAATCCCATGACTTATCCATTCCATAACCAGAAGCCTATATCTCCCACTCCCCTTCTCCCACTTTTTTCTGGCCCTCCTTCCCTCTTCTCGCTGGCAACCATCAGTTTGTTCTCTGTATTTATGGGTCTATTTCTGCTTTTGTTTGTTTGCTTGTGTTGCTTTTTAGACTCTACATATAAAAGAAATCATATAGTATTTGTCTTTCTCTGTCTGACCTATTTCACTTAACATAATACCCTCTAGGTCCATCTGAGTTGTTGCAAATGGCAAGATTTCAAGTGATGGACACACTTAGATTATTTCCATATCTTGGCTATTGTAAATAATGTTGCAATAAACATAGAGGTGCATATATCTTTCTGAATTAGTGTTTTCCTTTTCTTTGTGTAAGTAACCAATAATGAAATTACTAGATTATATTGTATCTTTATTTTTAATTTTTTGAGGAAACGCTATACTGTTTTCATACTGGTTATACTAATTTACATTCCCACCAACAATACATGAAGGTGTCCTTTTCTCTACATCCTTGCCAACACTTGTTATTTATTGTGCTTTTGATTCTAGCCATTGTGACAAGTATAAGACGATATTTCATTATTATTTGGATTTGCATTGCCCTGATGATCAGTGATATTGAGTTCTTTTCATGTGTCTGTTGGCTATCTTCTTTGGAAAAAATGTCTATACATGTCCTTTGTCTGTCTTTAATCAGATTTTTGGGTTTTTTTTTTTATTCAGTTGTATGTTCTTTTTATATTTTGGATACCAACCCTTTACCAGATATATCATTAGTGAATGATATGATATATCCAATAAAGGGTTAGTATTATTTATTTATACATTTAGATTAGAGAATATACAATGAAACTCTGGCTCTGTCTTCAATGAACAAGCTTTTTTAAAAACAATTGAGGTGATAATTTGAAAGTGTTAGTATCTAGAAATGCAGACAGCAATGAAAAAAATTTAATTCGACCATATAGAAAATCTGGGGTCACATATATTTTTGTTTCACTGTGTGTTAATAACATCTTTCCACTTTGAGAGATAACTGTCTATATCACACTTTAATGACTTCCTGGAGATGAATCTGCACTTTAGCTAGAGGTACTCAAACAAAACTTTAGGAAAATCACATACACAAATTGCCTCTCTTTTCTAATATTCTGTTAACTTCTGAAGGGCATGAGGAAAGGATGAGGCAATATCCATTTCATATTTTAAAGAAATGGTTGGGTAGAATAATAAGTAAACAACGAATGGTTGAGTGTATCAGTAAATGAGTAAGCATATGAATAGTTAGCAATGTAAGCAAGAAAGCTACTACACGTTGTACATCCCATGTGTTTGGTTATCTCCTCAGCCATGTGGTTGGAAGTAACGATGTTACTAAGACCCGTAAGTCTTCTGGTGATTACCAGTGTGTTTTAGTTTAGTGCCAAAGGATAAAACAGCACTATTTAGAGCATTTCATTGGATAAGGAGTGGCTCTATTGCTGCCTCTCAGATTCCTCTTAGGTCTTGGAATCATTTAGAGGATCACATATTTTTTTAAAATGAGTGATTTCATATTTTTTCTAGAAAAGAGTCCTTTTGCATGTCTGTTTACACATTGACTAGAAATGTGTGTGTGTATGTGTGTGTTGGAACACACACATGTGCACGTCAAGCACATTATTCAGAGTGACCCCAGCACAAATATTTCTGCATGGAGTTCACATACAACCCAGGAGTGGGGATCAGTCCCTTTCTGGAAGTCCATAATGGCTACAAGAGTCAGCAATCCTGTGTCAGGGCCTGGTAGGCCATGTTCTAAAGATGCAACAGGAATTGACATTAAAATCTTGCTTGAGCTTATTAGATCTTCAGTAGAAAAGCCCCTGCTACAGGACCAGAAAATGCACCTTTACATCTAGTCATACTCTCTGTAACTAAGAGGACCAGACAAGAGATTGCATACCATTTGAGACTCATCTCTTACACCAGAAAATAATTTAATGCTCATCAGCTGATGGTTGGTTGGTAAAGGCTAACACATTATATTTTGAAAATCATCATTATTTAAAATAAAATAGTCAAATTTAATTTCTACCCATTAGAAATGTCTAATAAGTAGTCATAAATTCTAGAATTGCAGCGGCTCTCTAGAGAGCATCTCATTCAATGTCTCGTATTCATGCAGGTAAAATGCTATTATTTTTTATTTCAGCTACCACTATTTAATAATACTATATTTCAGTACTTCAGGTAGGCTCTGGTGAACAAAACACAAACCCTACCTTCTAGTAACTTTAGGTTCAGTATTTTACAGATGAGGATTCTGATATGCCTCGTGTTATGTAAAGGGTCTTGCCCATAGACATATAGTCAATCCCTGATAGAGAATAGATTAGACCAATGCTTTCTACAGATAAACGGCCTGCAATTCATTTTACAAAAGCAAATCCTACATGTATTAACTGATATTAATGTAATAAGGTTTTTAAGTGGAGTTCTAGGATATTAAAACAAAAGTAACCCAAATGTCTGGCTCCAGTATCATTTATTGTAATAGTAATAGTTACTCCTTTGTATTTACTAAATAATTACTTTTCATAGAAACCCAATGGAATAGGCTTATTAAACCCATTTTACAGAGGCAAAAACCCTAAGGCACTAAGTTCATAAGTAATTTGCCTTAAACAACAGAGCTTATAATTGGCAAAAGAGGATCTAATATCCTGGCTCCTGACCACTGTGCTATCTGGCCTCTCAGGAGAGTGATCATTGATGTTACAAGGTCAAGAAATATTTTCAAATCATGAATAAGTAATAAACCTCATTTTCTTGCTACATGCTCCCTTGTTTTAAAAATCTTTGAAAAATCAAGAAAAAATGAGACAAACCAAAAAACAGACCCTTAAGTGGAGAGAACAACCTGGTGGTTACCAGAAGGGAGGTGGGTGATGGAAAGGGTGCAATAGGTGAAGGGGGGTTAAGAGTACATTCATCATGATGGCCACTGGGCTATGTACAGGATTGTCAGATCACTATATTGGAACCAATGGAACACAGTATGTTAACTACACTAGAATTAAAATAAAACAAATAAACAAAAACACACAAGACTGGTGTTTGACAAATCTATAGTTTAAATTCCTACTAATTAGAAGACCTCATATCTTGGCTATGCCAAATAAAAGGGTATTCTTTAGTGCAGTGAGTCCCATTTCTCTTTGAAAATGGGTACTTTCATAACATTCAGAATTCTCAGATTCCTATTTGTACATTTAGTTATTCATACATGTCTTGTCAAACCTATAGATCTCTGAGAACCTTATAGTTGTTTATAGTTCTCCAGTTCCTAAAGTTGGATTAGCATTGGGCTAAAAGCATTTGGAAACCAGAAATGTTTTTGTTGATCTACATTTTTCATATCTGTGTTTTAGTTTTTGTTTTCTTAAATGCTCTATTTTTCTCTGAAATAAAATTAATACTTTTTATTTCAACTGTTCATATTTTGAAATAATCCCACCAGGACAGAGACAGTCTCTTAAATCTACAATAAAATAGAACCATTTCACCAAAAAAGATTTCATTTCATTTTTAGACTTGGATTTATATCTCCTATGAAAATGAGCTTCACACTTGCACTTGCATACCCCTGCAGCTCTCACAAGAAGGAAAAAGAAGGAAAAAGAAAGTCAGGGAGGTAGTTCTTTGGGACACTTGCAAGTATCACACCAAGTACTAGACGGTGCTTTTTGTCCTAAGAACTGAAATTTATAATAGCTTATACTCTTTATGGTTGCAAATTAAAAACATATTATCAGTTTCTCCAAGAAGAATGTAGAATTTTTCAGAGTGACAATCCAGTAGCATAATGCATTCATAATTATATAACAATGCTCTCTGGTTGATTTGTTGAATAAGCTACTATAAACAATATGGCATTAGGTAGAAAAGTTAATAATTGTCATTTTGTCTGTATCATTTTGATGTTAGCAACATCTAGAGTGTTAATCTTTATTCTCTAGTTATGCCTAAGGTTGATCTCAGGGAGAAAGCCTTATGACTCTGAGAATAGGATTATCAGCTGGTATATTCTGTCTAAACAATCAAAGCGTTGTGTATTGTAGAAAGAAACTGTGTTTCCTGGGTCATCCCACTGCAATATACAAGATAAAACTCTTAAAGTTTTTACTTCAAAAATAATAAGCTTTATGTACCAAATTTAGGAAACACATGCATCACAAAGCAAGCTTTTTTGTTTCATTATAAAGCACTTAGTGGTAAATTTCTTTGAAAAATTGAGCATGATACAAAAGTAAAAGAGTGTTCTATAGAAGAAGCACAAATGTTGGGAAGACCATTGTGGGTAGAGACTGGTAGTTATCCCCCAATAGGTATACTCCCCCAGTCTTCCAGTCAAAACTTCAGATGTGTTTCCATATCTGGGATGGCTGAGTAAGCTTCTACTGGCTGACTCCCTCAGTTAACAACTATAAACTATGGACAAAATATACATACAATGACTCAAAGGCACTGGAGATTGAACAAAGCAGGTGGATCCTGGGGGAAGTTGACACTGTGAAAAAGAGAATGGCAAGTTGATTTGTCAAATTTTTTTATAGCTTTTAGACTAAGGGCAAATCACAGTTGGCACTGAGTAAGGCTCTTAAACTCTAGTCGAAAACCTACAGGTTTTTGACACAGAGAACAGAAGAAAGAGTTTGAGGCAAACATAGCAACTGCAAAGTAGGGGTCCATCCCAGAAAAGAGAAAGGGAGAAGGGACTTCAATTTCTGTGCCTAGAATCTGCCCAAATCCCTGACTTTCCTCTGAACCATACATGGGCAAAATAGAGTCCAGCCAAATATTAAAGAACTGAACTCAAGAACTCAAGAGACAGAATTTTTGGTTTGAATCTGGCCAACTCAAATGCCTCCTAAAGCAAACAAAAACAACTTATCTTTCTGGGGGGATAAAACAGAATCCAATGTCTTTATAGTAGAATATTTATAATATTTGGAATACACTTCAAAATTATTTGACATACAAAGAACCGGAAAATAAACAACCCTTTGATGACCAGGATTCTGGAATAGAAAATTATAATTATGCACAATCATAAAGAAGACAATATATTTATAATTAATAAAATATAGGATAGTTCAGCAGAGGTATAAAAACTTAAAAAGGAACTAACCAGAAATTCTAGAACAAGAAAATTCTAATATATGAAAGAAAAATATAACTGGACCATGAAAGAAATTTGGTGAACTGATAAACAGGGGATTAGAAATGATCAAGTGTGAAGAACAGAGAGAACAAAAGATTTAGAAAATAAGTCTCGGGCTCAGGTAGTGTATGGGCATACTTTGTTTTGCTTCATTGCGCTTTGCAAATGCTGTGTCTTTTATGAATTGAAGGTTTGTGGCAACCCTGTGTCAAGTGAGTCCATTGGGGGTACTTTGCCAATGGCATTTTCTTACCTCATGTCTCCATGACTTGCAATATTTCAAACTTTATTTGATTAAATGTGTTATGGTGGTCTGTGATCAGTGATTATGACTTGATGAAAGTTCAGATGATGGTTAGCACTTTTTAGCAGTAAGGTATTTTTAATTAAGATATGTACACTTTTTAAACATAATGCCACTGTACACTTAATAAACCACAGTATGATGTAAACATAACTTTTACATGCACTGGGAAGCCAAAAATTCTTCTGAGTTTCTGTATGGCGATTACTCGCTTTATTGCCATGGTCTGGAACCAAACCCACAGTATCTCCCAGGTATGCTTGTCATAACAAAAGATCAAAGACACATGTAATTGTAGTCTCAGGATAGGGGGAAAGAGCTAGAAAAACTATTTGAAGAAATAATGGCTGACCAGGTCTGAAGTTTGGCAAAGGACATACATTTTCAGAATCAAGAAGTTTAGAGCATCCCAAGAAGGATAAGTAGGAAGAAAAAAATGTGCCTAGATACATCATAATCAAATGACTAAAAAACAGATATAAAGAGGAGACTCCAGATTTTCAGCTGGCCATTTGGTTGCCTGAAATAAAAATTACTACTCCCTGGGGTGCCTGGGTGGCTCAGTAGGTTGAGCATCTGCCTTCGGCTGGGGTCATGATCCCAGGGTGGTGGGATCGAGTCCTGCATCAGGACTCCCAGTGTGGAGTCTGCTTGGGATTCTCCCTCTCCCTTTGCCCCTTCCTCCACTCATGTGCACACTCTATCTTTCTCTCTCTCTCAAATAAATAAATAAAATATTAAAAAAAAATACACCTCCCAGCCTCCTTTACAATGAAGTATGGCCATGTGACTTAATGTTGACCAACTGTATGGTAGGGAACATGAGGCATACAATTCCCAGGACGTGTCCTTAAAGAAAAGAGATGTGCATATTCTCTTTTTCTGCCTCCTTGCTGACTACGGAGGAAGTCTTCTTGGACAGTGAACAAGAGCAAAACCCTCAACGGGAAAGAGACAATTGGAAAGGAACCGGGGCTTCTGATGCAGAGGACCGTTCTGGCTTTGAATGACCTCACACTGGCTTCAGGATGCTGTCTGAGACAGAAATAAACATATCTCTTTGTCTCAGAGAAAAATGAAATTTTTATCTGTTTTTTTTTTGTTTTTCTGATCCTACCACTAAACTTATACTACATTAATACAGCTAAAAACATCTTGTATCAATGTCAGGGAACACTTACACAGGGCAAAAAGCAAACATGAATAAGTCAGAAGTCTTGCAAAGAGGTAATTAGATTTTTTTTTAATTTCTACTTTAATAAGGTAAGAGGTTATTAGTGGAATCAAAGTGCTATTCTCTTTGGTATTTTTCCCAAGCTTAATGTAAGTAATGCTTTGTTAAATGGCTCAGAGGAGTTTTCAATCAATCAACTTCAAAAAACAAAGGAAGAAAGTCACAAACATAATTGAAGGAGCCTACTGATATTTTCCATTTTCCTCCCATCCTGGGTTGTTATAAATTAAAGTCAGTGCTCATTCACTGTCTCTCACCTGTTCTCCTCGAACTTCTCCCGAAGGTCTTGGCTTGCCATGAGGTTTCCCTGAGACTCTATCTCTTTTTACTAGACAGAAAAGCCTCATTGTTTCAGCATGTAGGAGAAGTGGCTGGGTTTCCCCACTTCATGTTGGTGTGGAACTGTGACCCCCCATGGGGCAGCAGATTATAGTCTGTTCTTCTAGCTGTCTGATTGGACTGGCCCCATCCTCACAGGATTTTCAGCTTTGACCCCAGCTCTCCCTGGGTTTCATTGAGATAGATACCATTTAATGACGGTGCCCCACAAGAGAGCAGGTACCTCTTGCATAATTTTTCAGCACACTTTGTTTTTAAGAGTATAAAGGAGCCAGTATTTTTTTTAATAAAAAACATGAACAATGACATCTCTATCCATGTAGCTTTGTCTCTATCTCTAGAGTTTGTCTAAATACTTTGTCTAACACATGCATATGTATCTCTATATTGGACAAAGTGTTTAGGAAATAAACCATTAATTTAAAGCAGGATCTTAAAGCCAAACACTTCATTAGGCCACTTAGGTGGCTGACTATCTACTGGTGAGTGTTTCTCAGGTTTTCTGATTCTTGTGAGTTGTCTCTATTAGGGCCAGCCAGCCAGCTCTCACATGACTCTCACGTGGCTTCATTGTCAGCAGTTTCTGATGCTCTAAGGATCGATAATTTAGTGCTACACATCGGAGCGATTTGATGTCAAGGCTTTCTCACTAAATAGCGCTGCCCAACCGATACCTCCTCTGAACATTTGTGCGAGGAAGCAGAGCTCTCCTCTCTGCGTCTGTTTTGCACTTGATGGCAATTTAAATTAAATACAGACAGGAGGATGGCAGCTGCCCAGGGTCCCTCATTTCCCATACCTGTGTAATGGCTAATCAAGGAAATCTTGATACTTAGCGGGCCGCGGCAGCTTCTCCTGGGTCACCTCGAGAGACTCCCCGTGACTCAGCCTCTGTGGCCTCCTCAAGCTGGGAGCTCTGGTTGACCTGGAGGCTCATCACATTTGCTCGAATGCAGGCCTCAACCTGCCTTCAACCCAGGCTCTTTGAGCCCCGATGGGCACGCTCAAAGAGGGCTGAAGAAATTAACCGGTGTCTCAAAGGAGCTTAGAAGTTGAAGAAGACTGGGAGAGGTGTTCGCTTTAAGATGAGGGCTGTGACTGTTCCTGTTACAGGTTGAATGGTGTCCCATCCCCCAAATTCATATGTTGAAGTCCTAATCCTCAGTACCTTACAATGTGACCTTATTTGGAAGAAGGATCTCATAGATGCAAGCAGATTAGAAGTGGTCATACTGGTGTAGGGGGGGTGCCTAAGCCAGGATAACTGGTATCCTTATGAAAAGAAATTTGGGTATATATATACACGCACAAAGGGAGAATACCAGGTGAAGACTGGAGTTCTGCTGTCTCAACCCAAGGAACCACCAGAAGCTAGGAGAGGGGCCGGGAACAATCCTTTCCTAGGGCTTTCAGAGGGAGCGTGGCCTCTGCCAACCCCTTGATCTCAGACTCCATGCTCCAGAGCCGTTGGACAATAGATTTCTGTTGTTCATGCTGCTCAGTTTGTAGCACAACAGCCATAGGAAACTACTACAGTGAAAAATACAGAGGCAAGAATGTACAGGGCAGATCCTAAGGAATGCTAAATCTATAGATACCATTAATATCTAGTACTTTCTGAACACGTGTGTTCTTCCATTTAAAGCTCACAACCACTCTCTAAGGCAAGCTCCACTGTCATCCCATTTTATGGATAGGAAATAGAGATTCAGACTGGCTAAGGAAATTGCCAAAAGTCGCACAGCTAGCAGAGTGCAGGAGGTCAATGAGGGAGACACTGAAAGAGCTGGGGAGCAGGGTGCCAATTTCAGTCTCCCTCACTGATGCATCTCTCTGGACCAAACACAAATCAGAGACTAGCAAAACTACACTGCCGAGGGAAAGAGAGTCCCATGTTTTGCTCCTGGAAAAAACATCCACTGTCCAGAGAAGCAGAATGGTGATTTTGGACATTTAGAATCTGGAACCTGTGATGACTAGAAATACAACCATGCATGCCGTCAGAGTCTCTGGTCTGCCAAGGGAAAATGTACTTTATACAGCCACAGGCTTGACCTCCAAGAGCCTTAAAAGGCCTCTCATACTCAAAGGTACATTACCAGGCCTTACACTAATTCATCATGATAGCTAAAGTGCTCTGTGTAAACCACAGGAGATCTCAGTCCCCTGGGCATCCAGGAGTCAGATTTAATTGCTTCGAGTTTAGCATAGGGAACCATAAGTGAACATGGGGGAAAGACCATTTGCATATTGTTTGCAATAAAGCTTAGAAATGGTTCCAGATGTCGGAGCTGAAACCTTCTCCCCAAAAGTTTATCCAAGGTTGGAACTCAGCACAGGCCAACCTGAAGGACCTTCCACCTAGCTTCTCTCTTCCTGCTCTGAGTCCCAGTTTGCAGGTTGCAACAAGAATACCCAAGACAGATTTCTATTCTGAGCAGGCTGGACATGATTTATTAATTCACTTTTGAAATAACAATTGCAGTTGGGAGGGATCTGCTGAAAGCCTTAATTACATTAGAAAATATGCTTCGCTGTAGTCTGTCCCTATCCAGCGTACAGAACACATAATTATCATAATTTTCAAATTTTATTATTATTATTTGAAAAAAAATTGATGGAGAACAGACTCTACAACTTAGCTACTTCAAAGGAGTGACAGAGTCACATTTGAACCTTCAAAGGGATGATTTCTCCAACTTGCTTGTTAAGGCCCCTTCAGTGGGAGAGCATCTATGGGCTGGAGTAGCCTCAGATACTGTTTGCCCAACAGAACTAGTTTCCCAGTCCCTCTCTCCTCCTTTGTGCCAAGAGGGAAATGCTCAGGTGTGCTGTTGCCAGAGTGATTAGGCTAGCTGGGAACTCTCCTTGGACAGGAGGTTGGAAAGCCTTTGGGATCATGCCCTCTCATCCTTGTTAAATGACTGTGAGTGTGTGTGTGTCTGTAAGTGTGCTGCCACGCGGGCACGCACCTGCCTAGAGGGAAGCGGTTTGATTTCATTTTTTTTTTTTAAAGGCCCAGAGTGTTTTTTTTAAAAGAGAAAGCAAAACATTTCCGGAAATGAAGCTGGGGTTCTATTTTAAGCACCAAGGGTGCCAGGCAGAAGTCTCAACTGTTATCATTGGCTGTGTTATCAACGGCCCATGTCTTTAGAAAGCCTCTGTCTCTGGGTTTTCTATCTGTCACCCCAGGGCGAGTCAACCCTCCCTCTGTTTCTTTGGGTGGCTGTGATGTTTATCAGACTAATGAGTTTGGTTCTCGTGTCAATGCTAAAGTGGCTGAGCCATAGCAGGCCCCTGCCCCGGGTCCCCCCTCACCTATGGATTATCTGCCTTCCATTCTCCAAGCTCCCTCATTCCAGGTTTCTCTGATCTGTAGATATTAAGGAAACTCGGGCTTGGGTTAAACCATTTTGAATAATTCAAACTCTCTGTTCAAGTGGATCCATTTAGAAAAACCAGACAAAACAACAACTTTTTTTTTTAATAAAAAGCAGCAACAAAAATCATAAGAAAGACTGGTTGACTCAAATTTAGCTTGAAGATAATTTACTGTTTTGTGAACTCTTCCCTCCCAGAAAGGTGTCTAATGGTGATCTGAATAGGGGGCAACAGAGAAGAAAGCACGGTGGATTTGAACCAAGTGAGCTGGAGTGTGGGCTTCTGCTTCCCCAGGTAACATTGGAGTCATAATCCCTGGTCTTCCTCCTCAGAGAATTTCTCTGAGGATCCTATCTAGACCTAATGTTGACATAGTTTCAGATCACTTGAAGTGCTTTGAAAATGCAAGATGGTGTCATCAGAACGGACTCAGAGCCCTGAACACAATAGGAACAAAACAAACATTTCTTGAAGTGGGTAGACTCCCTATTTTCCATTTTAAAATAGGAAACAAGGCAGATGTTTTGCTATCCCTTGAAAAGCATCAGTCCCTGCCTACATATTCCCTGAATGCCTGGGCTCAGGGTTTCTTGGTGAGAAGAACCTCAAAAGCCAACGTGTACACTGAGGGTACCGATCTTTCCTAGGAAGAGCATTTAATTCTCCCCCAAGGACATAGACAAAACTTATATCTGGGGAGCAAATGACAACATTTTAGTCATGAGCACCTACCTGTTAAGGGACCTTAGTGAATTAATGTTCACTTTCCATCTTGCAACTTCATTTTCAGAGAAAAGAAGCCAGAGCTAAAAGTTTCAGTGACTTTCCTAAATTGTTTGGTTTTGTCACACAGCAGAAGAAGGTCTCTGATTACCCCTCAGGTCCTATAATCTTTGTGTTCCTTTTCCACTAAGCATCCAGTAGGACTGCTGCTCTGAAGAACATAACTTCAGAGGTACTGCCCTTGTCTAGATGCCATGTCTTATGGATCAAAACCTGGAGGTCCACATGGCCCTCTGTTGAGTCTGACCCAGGAGTAGCTATCGTCACCTGGAAAAACAAAGTAAAAGATTTTTTTCTTCAGGCTCCACGCAGGTCCCCCATGACTCTCGTGGACTGCTGTTTCTTGAGAGGCACACTTGTAAAAACTTTCCTCTCATGGCTGCTCTGTTTCAGAGGGTCTATGTGACAAAGAGTGCTAGACTTCAGTTTTCACTGGTGGAGGCGGCCAACAACAGAGGGGTTGTGTTTCAACCCCTCCTCTCTGGGAACAACCATTTCTCTTTTAGGTCACAGGCAAACCGTGTCATGTGCCTGGCGTTCCTCCCGGCATTCACTTTGGTTTCCTTCACACAAGCGGATGAGTCAGTCTTCTGATCGGTAAGGAAAAAGATTGTGCTCCCTGGGTTTTTTGGTTGGGCTTCAGAGCTGACAAAGAAAGTAAAGCCCAAGGAAAGAAGTTGAGCTGTTGGCACTTTTTCAGGTCTTCTTCCGGAAGAGTAAGTGCACCTTCAAACAAGTGGAGTCATGTTAAACAGCCCTTCTTTCTACTCAAAGGTTTATCAGTTCAGTTCTTGTAGTTCCAATGGAAGCATTGATTAAAGCCTTCCCTCAAGGACATATTATCTCCGAGCACTATTATTTCAGAAGTCAGAGTTTATAGACTTTGACAAATATCCTGGAGACCTGCAAGGAAGAGGCATAAACAGACCATGTGACCCCAGGAGTAGAAGGAATAAAATAACTTGGAATCCAAAATCTGACCGCACTATTGGCTTAAAAATTTAAGAGTACTTCACCTAATGCTTTCACTCTTTGCCAACACTTCAGTGTGTAGGGAGATTCCTGCGCATAGTTCCTCACGCAGTAGTGCGGTTGGGAAGAGAGAAGGAAATGGCTTGTGTTTCCGTTCGTCCCACAAACACCTCCTCCTGCTCCTCCTGTCTCCAAACTTCTCTAGCCCAACTGCCCTATTTGTTAACTCATCTCACTGACTATTGTTGTGGGTAGTGAAATCACCATGATCATCAAAATATCAAAAATTGGAGCACACCAACTTGGGCCACACCCTCGGGAGTGCAACATGGGAAGAAGGTCCATCCTTCCTGGGGAGCCGCTGACTCAAATTGTGAGAGCTAAAACCAGCCTGGGACTCTCCCATGTCTGCTAGGTGCGCAGTCTACTGTTTCCACATCTCTGCCATTGTCAGAACGCCCTCAGCCCGACACTCACATCACATGTATCCCTCTCCCTTTTCAGACTTCCTGCAGGTGTGTTTCATCTTGATTTTATCTGTTGGAAATGGGGTGGAGTGTAACAGTGCATTCTCAGCCCTGCCCTTGAATGAATTTCTTGATCAGCCGGGGGATGTTGGAGTGGATCCCTTGAGGGATGGAGGAGATGTGGAAGATGAAGAGCTCAATGAAACCATTGGCCAAATCATCACGAAGCTTGACTCAGTGACTGGCTGGGCCATGCCATGGGCACTCTGCCTTCAAGACAGTGGTGAGTGGAGAGGGACGCAGAGAACCCGTGAGGCTGGCAGCTGGTGAGACCAACGGTGCTCACTCCTCTTGCCTTATCCTGAAACTGAAGAGATGCCTTTCGCACGTTTGCTTTTAAAAAATTCTTCACCTCCCTTGTCTTGAATGTTTACTGTCAACATCCCTCCTCTCCTCCCACTCTTCTCCCCACTTTGGAAAGGTGTAAAAGAGGTACCATATGTGGACTCCCTCTGCTGACATGTTTCTAAAAGACCTTGTCAACTGGTACTAATTGTTGTGACTGCAAACTTTCATTCATCTTGGATGCTGCTGCACACTTCCCTTGCCTTTAACATTCTGGGCCAGTCCCACATTCCTGTGCAGTTTCCTTGCCATGGACAAGACTTTAACTTCCAGAACCTCCTCCTTCGCCATCACAGCACCCTTCCCATCAGTGCTTCAGCGGGTGGGCCGGCATTTGTAGAGCTCAGTGTAACGGGAGGTGAAGACTCCTGATCCTCGGGGCCTACGTTTCCCTCCGTGGAGAGGGCCCAGGCACCAGCTCTACTCCCTCCTTCACATTAGAGGCTGCCGAGCAGCATGTTCATTATGGGTGGGCCGTGTTTAGGAACTCAGTGCATTATTCATCATGTTACCTCTGTTGATATGCGTGTTGTTGACCTGCACCTCACACAGGCACCAATCAATGCTACAAC
The DNA here is from genome assembly GCA_004024625.1 of Mellivora capensis. Taxonomy (NCBI): domain Eukaryota; kingdom Metazoa; phylum Chordata; class Mammalia; order Carnivora; family Mustelidae; genus Mellivora; species Mellivora capensis. The sequence continues at coordinate 137,539 of PISX010000228.1, read as the reverse complement.
TTTCTATCTCCTACAAAACCCCTGTGATCTGATGGACTCACTGGGCAATATTAACACCTGAGGAGGGAAGTGAAAAGGGAGGCTTTATGAAAGCGACTTCAGAACACTATCCAATTATTAGTATGCTTTTTCATAATACTGACGGTTTCACATTTTATTGAGAGAGCGAATTTTTTCCCCAGCTCTCTTGGGAATGATTTTATTGAAAGCATCAGAACGAAGAAGATGGCTGCATCATTTCTGCAGTGCCAAAGGGTCAGAATCTTTGACTGGTTCGGTGTAATGTGCACATATAAAATTTCACTCAGTGCTTATTCATTGCCTTTTATTTAATATATAATCTGGCTAGATCCACTTTTGTTTCTTTACATTTACTGCTTGCCTGTGTTAAGCTCTTCTTTCAGCTGCTTTAATATGTACATATTAAGTTGTGTATACACACTCACATATACACACACACACATTTACTTTGACCAAGAGACTTGCTTAAAGGGACTACTTCTCTGCTTTTGTTCTTTTTACACAGTCAGTCCAGTGACATAGGTAGAATGTGAAACCGTCCACAGGAGAGCACTTTGCCGGTGATCGCCGTTTAGTTGAGAAAGCTGTTGTTCCTTCAGAAGTCAATGTCTGCTCCTTTCTTTCTCTCTCTTTGCTTTCTCTGTATTCCATGCCCACCTCCATCCCATTAAAAATCATTCTCACTCCATAGCCAACAGAGAGCACTTTAAAATACAATAGATTTTTTTTGAGTTGAATTATTAAAATGCACAAAACCAAATCCAAAGAGCCAAGTTTCTAAGAGAGTTTTCTGACTAAAAGAAGTGACCTCTCTTCCAGGTTCTAATCAATGGAGGAAAGTCCCAAGGAAACAAATGGAGAATGATCAGTTTTAACAGTGAGGGTCCAATAACTCTCAAAATATGGGACTCTTCGTAAAGTTGAATTAAAGAATGACTGAGATCTGGGCCAAAATCATTGCTTCTTATACCTCGCCACTGGATTGATGGTGATGGACGCTCAGTGAAGAATTGACCTATAGGTTAGCAGTTCATTAAGCAGCATTTATAGAAAGATCCAAAATAACACTGCCTAAACAAAATAGAAGTGTGTTTATCTCCCACATAAAAGAGGTCTGAAGGAGGCAATATAGGGCTCCTGGTGGCTCCAGTAAGTCATGAAGGACCTAGAGTCCCTCTGGGTTATGGTTTTGCACTGCAAATGCCATGAGCCTATAGTTGTGATCCATCTAAGGGTACCCCCTCACTCCTTAAAGACACCTTTCAGATGTTCCCTGTAATTCTCTCACTTACATCTCTTTGGCCAAAACTTAGTCACATGGCCTCATGGAACTGCAAAGGGAGCAAATCTTTTAGCTAGATACTTTTGGAACTGCTAAGCATCAAGGTTCTTATTTTTAAAGAAGGGTGGAGAGAACCTTGGGCGGTGTATAGCTGTCTCTGCAAAACTTGACTGTGAAAGGATTATTCCTATAACCTGAGTCCAAGCTTGTCCCTTCTTATTGACCCCACCACTTATCAGATAAACACCAGCCTTATAATCATGGCATATAAGTAGGGTGGCCATATAATTTATCATCCAAACTGGGATATCTTTGTGAGTAAAAGGGAAAACTATTACTACACCAGGACGACAGGAGAACCCTAACTGTCCTAGCAAATTGAAATACATGCACTAAGTCCTAACTACCTTTTAGATCTCATTTCCTTCCACTTCCCCACTTACACTTCATTCTGTGTCTATAAAAATAGTAAAAATTCCCCCAAACAAAACACGATCCTCTAGATGTCATCCGTTGGCCTGAAATTTCTTTGCCAACCTTGTACCTGGAACATCTCTGTTCATGCTCTCCACTTCCTACCCCAGGTCAGCTATTGCCCTGAGAAATCTCCCCTAACCAATCTCAATTTACACAACACTCATCACTTCCTCTTCTATGCTTTTGTCCATTGAAAATTACTTGCTTGCATGTTTACCTTGCTGTCGGTTTAGGCTAGGTTATGCTATGACAGCAATGAAACTCATCAAAATTTACTTATGGCTCAAACTTCAAGACCAATTCCATTTGGCTGAAAGGCTATGGTTTTTTTTGTTGTTGTTGTTCATTGTAGGTTGAATGAAGCTACAGTGAGTTTGAAGTAAGCAGCCAAGTATCTTTGTCTAAAAGAACTAGCTTAGTAATAATCTAGATGGGAAATAAGCTAAAAAAAAAAAAAAATGAGGTCAGCATTCTATTTTTCAGGTGGATGTCTAGGCCAGTATTCCAGTGCCTATAAGTTAAATGATCATTGATCAAGGATGAAGGTTGGCTGAGCTCTGCATTAATCTTTAACCCCCTGCCAGAACACATGGATAAAGTTTGATAGGCAAGCCTCAAGAGCCACATAGGGAGAAAAGACATCCCTCAGATGGTGAACCCAGTTGGCAAACCTTATCTAACGGAAAATATGTTGCCAACAACTGAAAATGGTCAATTATTATCAATAAAACTAAGTCCTTCCTTCCAACCATTTATTTTTCAAGCAGCCATGCCACATCGTTCCTCACCTGAGTCATCAGAGATGCAGTTTTCAAATTCTGAAAAGACGAGGAAGCAAATGGCAGTTGAGTGCCTCTTTGCACACCAAGCTGGGGAGGATGTTGTATCCGCTAGTGTCTCCTGACAGGACTAGAATGTCCGAGTACGTAAGCGCGCAGTCTGCTTGGCTGTTAATGACTATATAGGACACTGGGGAAGCCCTTGGTGAGAAAATAGGCTGCAAACAGAGCCATTCTAATTAAGGCCCATTGAGGTATCCATTGCTCTCAGGGAATGTCTACTAGTAATAAGACTAACAGGAGCTGCTTTCTGCTTCACTTCTCATCTGTAAGATGGGCTAATAAAGTCTTCATTCCATACCTTACCAATGTCCTGAAAACAAATCTATCATTCAGTCATTATACATTCATTATTCATCACATAGAAGTATACCAGGCACTTACCAAGGGACCACATAAGTGTGCAAAAGCATCGCCAGTTTGCCCTTCCTTCTGAAAGTACTTCCTCAAGCTGACTCTTCTAAGAGTACACATGGTCACATTAATTATCTCAGCTCTGAAAGGCAGGGACATCGGATGGCTCCCACTCCACACACACCTGAAGGAACAGGAAGCAGAGACAGTCTCCTTCGTCTCTTGGCTTTGATAATGGTCTGGGATGCAGTAAATGTTAGGATGAGGGAGAGAATCAGACTGTCATTTTTGACAACAGGTTTCTCTCTTTATAGCTGTTGGTCAAACAGGCCCCAGGCTGTTCAGGGGGCTGCTGTGAATTCCTTTAGCCTTCAGTGAGGCCAACCCACAGAGCTGAAGGGTGCTGTGAGAATGTTATTGCAACTTCTTAATTCAAAACATCCCTGGAAAGAGACTCCTTGGGATGGGGCCGGAGGGACCGGACTGCTCAGCTGGGATGAATTACTGGGACTACAGGGCTGGTTGGTTTTGCCCCCTAGTGGCTAGAGGCTTAGGGACCCCGGAGCTCAGTGCTTCTCAGCACCAGGGGAGTCCTCACCATTGAATAAAGAATAGCAGCTGGGTGGAGAAGAAGGACACTACTTCAGGTCTGGATCCGCAAAGCATTACCCGGGGCTGTGACCTCAGCTCTCAAGACCACAGTCCCCACGCAGGCAAACTGAAAAGAATGGACTAGATCACAAGGCATTCAATTCTTTCTGCCTTTACTGGTGGATGACTCTAGAAACATAACCTATGACCCTGGGAGCCCCCCCACATATTTCCTGAGAGCAACAGAGGCAGAGTTTAGGTCCCAGTGGTCTCTCCTTTAGTGGCCCCTACATCTAAGTGAGAGCAAAGACAGAGAATGTATTCCTCAAGGAAGTTCGATTAAAGGCAGCCCAGGAGGATGAACCTGTGGTGGCCTTTGGAACAAAAGCTTCTTTCCTTCATGGACATCCTCTGTGCCCTGTCTGAATGCCCTTGAAAGCGAGCGGGGAGGGGATGCTGAGCAGGGTAGACAATCCATCTCTAACATGTATCTGAGTGAACCTCCGGAAAAGACCACTTTCACATGAACGGGAGCCCTGTCTCCGTCTCACTTACTGTTTCTCAAATCCCGATAGCTTACGGACCACAAATCACAAAAAGTGACTCACTCTCACCCAGAAAGGATTAAAATCACCCCCAACTGCTGCAACATGGGGCCAGGAGACAACCCACCTTGAAACTCATGCAATGAGAAATAAAACGATGGCTTTGGATTACAGGCATATTGGTCATCTATCTCTCTGTATAAGGAGGAGACCCCCCTCAGATGTGATGGTGTAGGGCTTACTCCCCTGACCCCCCTTTCTGGAACTTGCTCACTGAATGACACAACATTGCAAAACGGATAAACATGTCATTGATTCTTTTCTTCCTATGTCCTCTTTCTAGCTTTTCTAATGTGTTCTGTTGTATTAGGCAGATTAATTCTCAACCTAAAGGTTCTGACCAGATCAAGTGGCAGACATGCATTCTGGAGACTATGTTTCCTAACTTGGTTGTTTGTGACCCCCTCTTATTTTTTTTGGCCCAAAGAGAAATGAATTGTCTTCTCTTTTCTGTGCCAGGTTTGAATGAAACTAAGGATATCATTTAGTCAATCAGATGGAGGAGATGAAATGAATGTGGGGGTACATTCTTCAAAAGAGGGTTATAGTTAATTTTTTTAGGGTGAGTGACTAATCTTCAGTCACCAGGGATTGTTAACAAGAAGAATTCCAGGTAACTAGAAAAAAACTGGATTACACTATTCAGTTAAAAGTGGCAGAAAAAAAAGAGAAACCCATAAACTCCTTTACCAAAATCCGTTTCTCTCTGGCTAGAGTGAACATGGAGACAATGAAATCATTTTCAGCAAATTATTAGTGCAATATATTTTTTCCTTTCAAGAAAAGGAAACTAAAGAATGGTTGTGGCCTTTTGTTGTAGATAGCTTTTCAGAACAGTGTAACGTAAACAGATTATCTGCAGTGTTTATTCAGTGTGAAAAAACAGTTCCAAGAGCCCCAGGTGCTTGCCAAGATCATAATTGTACCTTCTTAAATACTTTCATTACTTGCAAGTACAATAAGCGAAGCGGGGACACATGCTTTCCATTTCCTTGTCAACAAAACACCTCCAAGAAATTAAGCTCTATTTTCTCTAGAAAATCTCTCTAGAACTGTTCAGGGCACATGAAAAGGGAAAGGAGGTAGGGCTTTGGTTTCATTCTTTTATGACCTTGAAAAGAAGTACATAAAATTGCCCCTCCAAAAAAGGGGGAGAGGAGGCACAAAGTGTGGGGCCACACGGTGGCTCAAAATCAGAATGTTTGGTCAAACATGGCTAAGAGAGTGCAGGGTATCCAGGTCACATTTCTAGATTTCCCACATGGCGGATTTTCCTGAGGGAAGTGCTGAGCCACCCTCAGTGAGGGTTGTGAGGAAGCCACGGGACAAAGCTCCGGTCCTTATTTGTGTAAATTCGCTGGGCCAACTGTTGTCTTCTGGGTGGGACGAAAAGTTCGCGTTGACCCTTCACTGGAGCTGGTCTGATCATAAGATAGAAGAGGCTCCATCTCTGCCCCGTGTATTTAAAATAACTTCTGAACCAATGAGATATCCCAAGCACCCAGTTTCAGGACAGAAAGTCAAACTGGCATATGCGCCCAGAGAGGCTTCGCCCCTCAGGAAAAAGGCTTTTATGTCTCAGCTCATTCCTGTCCTGTCTTGCTCTATTCTTTCATTCCCTTTTTGTTGAGCTTCTGCCCATCTCCCGCTCCTAACCTGGCCTTTCTCCTTCACCTTCAGTCACCACCTCATTGCCAGCTCCATCGGCCTCCAGTCTCCAGGGAATGCCACAGTGGCTGGTAGCATGCAAACGTTGACCTTCACGTAGCCCCCTGCTGCATTCTCCCTAGCTTGCTCAGCACACAAGAGTGGTGGAAGGCCTCCTAGATCCCGAGCAACCCGAAAAGCTCCCTCTTTCTTCCTTTCTTTGATCAGATGTGCCTCCAAACCACCGTGTGGAGGAATATGCTGGCTTCTAGAAAGTATGAGGGAGTAGAGATGGGGAGGGGACTTTATGTGTGTGCATGTGTGTGTGTATGCATGTGTACGTGTGTGTAGGAAGCAAATTCACTGAACTTGTCTAATCAAAATGGTGCATTAATCTTTGCACCTGAATTTAAGGAGAAATGGAAAGGATGAAAGGATTTAACGATATTGAACTCTTTTGCCAGATGCTTCTGGATGCATTATTCTAGTTCATCTTCACACCTACCCCGCCAGCTGGTTTTTCTAAGCCCATTTTACAGACAAGGAAAATGGGGCTTAAAGAGTTTACAACTGAGGCCAGCCCCTACGGCACATGGACCAAAACTGGCCCACTACTGCTTTTGTAAAAAATGCTTCATAGGACCTCGGTGACACCTGTAAGTGTGTGCACCATTTATGACTGCTTTCACATGACCACAGCAGAGCGATGGAGACTGGAGAGCCTGCAAAGCCTTTGCATAACAAGTTTGTCAGCCTCTGGTTTAAACAACGTCACTGTCTTCACCCCAAAAAATATGTGCTAGAGATAGAATTTGACCTTTAACCTACACCTTTCTGGTTCCAGACCTCATTGGACTTTGAGACAAGAGACAAGAAAATAAGGTGATATTTGGGTTCTTATGGACCAATCACAATTTCAAATACCTAGTTAATTTACAAAAAAAAAAAAAAGAAAAAAATAACATTGGAACACTCGGGGATCAACTTAGAATTAATACAATGTTTACAGATCCTTTTTTGGTCCTGGATCTCTGAAATGACCCAGAGTTACTGCAAGATCTTGCCAATTACATACACACCTGTGCTGCTGGTCCCTGGACCACACCTGAGTAGTAAAGGGCTAATGCACTCATGCCAAAATCCTCAGCCAAAAGATTTTCGGGTCAAACCTAAATTACAGAAAAATTAGATAATCTTTACTTATTCCCATAACCTTTGGGTTTGTAGTTATTTGACCAAAAGTGACAGATTCGGGTGCATCTGTTCTCAAAGTACCATCCTAGGGTAGAGAAACATCAGTAACATTTGGGAACCGTCTTCTGTGTCTGACAGCACCTCTAGGTGCTGTTCTACCAAACCCATTCCAGTAATTCTGATGCCAGCTAAAGCTTGAGAATCGCTGGTTTGTGCTATGGATATTTACTCAGGGTTGGTTGGTTGGATCATGTGTTGGCTCACTCATTCATTCATTCATTCATTCATTCAACATTCTGCAAATCTATCTTTATAATATGTTTAGTCCTCTGTTTACACAGTGCCCACATCTTTACTTAGCAGAGGAGATAGGAAAATGTGGAATGGGGAAAAGCACATTCTGACATTCCCTGTAGTGGGGTACAAATGATTCCACAGGACAGTATTGATCTTTCTATAGCAAAGTTTCTTATTTAATTAGGAAAGACTACTGCGTTGATACAGGCCCTGATAAATCCTAGGGAAGTTCTGGGAGGGCAGGAGAAGGGGAATTTTGATCTCAAGAACTTTTTGTTCATTGTCTTCTTATTCATTCTTTCACTACTGCTGTTTTTACGATCACCACCTGCGGATTAAAAACTGACCTCATCATGGCATTAGGAGAGGAGCCTTGTCATATGAGTCAGGCACCTCCATGTGCCATCAGATATTTCAGCTCTCTTATGAAGCTTCTGGACACAACTACCACCTCCACTGGCACAAAGGTGTGTTGGGCTGCGGGACAATGGAGAACTTGTGCACAGCCTGTGCACAGCCACAAAAGTGTGGGGAAGCTAATGTCCCACAGAGTGAACCTTTGACCAATGGTAGGCAGAAGCCCACAAAGCCATCTTCCCCCGCCTCTCACCAACTAAGTGTCATGGGATGGCGTGGTCAAAGGGCATCCTTGTAGAATAAAGTCCACCACACGGATCAAGCAGGGACCCTGGCTCCCGAGCCGGGCCAGCTCAGCACTCTCTTTCTTGTCTTTTTTTTTTTTTTCCATTCACTTTGCTTCCTGGGCTTCACTTCCTAATCAAAGAGAAGCATATACACCATTGCCTGAGGCTCTGTGTTCTGTGAAGCCCAGACTAGGGTACTATCTTACACCAGAGCAGAAGTCAGAAACGTCTTTCTTAGGTTCATCTCAGACCATGGTTGGTGGAAATTCTAGCTTATCGAGAACATTTGAGAAGGAGGGGAGAGCTCTCTGATGATGGCAACAGCTGACTTCAGGATAGATACAGAGAGCGCCTTGGTGGTTGGGCGGTCATGTGCAGGACAGGGTCCACACTATTGCCTGGGCTTCGGAAACACCTGGTGAGACTCACTCAAGCCCCCACCCAGAAGCATGGCTTCAGAATCTCTTGGCGTAGGTTGTAGAATGTTAATTATAGTTTTACATTTCTAAGCATGATTCCCATGGGCAAGTAGAGTCGTGAACTCTTAAGGTCGCATAAAAATACATACTGGAGTGAACAGTCTGATTCCGAATGCTGGAGTCTTCTACTTATCTGCCTCATGGCCTTGGGTAAGCTATTCAACTCTTGTGAACATCAGTTTCATCATCTCTAAAATGGCGGTGATGATGATACCTACGGCAAAGACTTGTGATAGTTAAATTAACTCTGAAAGGATCTGGTGCGGAGTCTGTGCTCAGAGCTGTCAATTTCCCGGTCCCCTCTCCCTTCAAGAACCTCTCCCTTCAAGAACTCCTCTCCTTTTCAAGAACCACACGCTGAGTCCTTTCTGACTACCCATTGTCCCCAGAAGCCCTTTGCGCATACCTGGCAAATGTTGTGCGCCCTTCCTTTCCCCATTGCCTTTCACTGCTTGGAACCCCCTTCTTCCAGACCTGTCAGGATTGTACTCCTTGTGGGAGAGCCTGCCCAAACTCTGCCCTATGCATAAAGCCTTCCTTTGTGACTTCAGCCTGGGGCATGCCCTCCACCTTGGAACTCTGGCACCCGTTATCTTTTCTGCTTAACACTATTTCCTTCTCAACTCTGGTGTGATTTTTGCAATTCCCCTGAGTGATTTCCTTTTTTTTTTTTTTTCTTTTAAATTTTTATTTTCATTCCAGGATAGTTAAAATATAATGTTCTGTTAATTTCAGGTATACAATATCGCGATTTGACATTTCCATACGTCACCCGGTGCTTATCCCAACAAGTGCACTCCTTCATCTGTGGAGTGATTTTTTTTTTTTTTTAATAAGATTACACTACTTGAGGGGAGGCACCGTGTCACCTGCTTCCTGGTGACCCTCAGCCCACCAGCACAGTTCTTCCAGGGTTGGTTGCTAGTTTCAGTTGGAGAGGCCATTCTCCTTTCCTGGAGAAAACGGAGTGAGTACGAGAAAAATGGTACCAATTACACACTCCCAGACTCTGATCCTGAATCCAGCCAAACTGCTTCACAACAGAAAAGTGTCTGTTTTTCCTGGTTTGGTTTAATGATTTTCCTGTAGATCCACATCTCTTTCTATCACAAAGAAATCACTTTATCCTGCTGGGTAATTAATACAAATGTACAGTATGGCAAACATATTCCTTTATACTGCTTATTTTGCTGGTAAATTATAGGAAATCCTATATAGTACACCTGGGATACTGTGCAGTTTGAAATTAGAATATAAAGTGTCTCCCAGTTCCTCCTGCTTGGCCAGGATACTGGTCTGATTATGAAAGTCTTTCTAGTTAGACATGTAATAAGCTGGAATGGTGGCAAATTCATTTACTTTTCTTCAGCCTAAAATTAATAAAGATTTTCATTCTAAGCTTAAGAAACCCCCACCGCCCTGTTTAGAGCCCTCGGAGTTACTAGAAGGGGATGTGAGGTGGCGTTGGCTCCCAGTTGTGAATTCATTCAAAAAACACATGCCACATACAAATTTGTAACCCAATCCTTAGAGTTGAAGGTATTTGCCAGTAAAACTCCTTGGCCAAGCTTTAGCTCTGCGTGATGTCACATCTATATGAGCCCTATGATAGCATTAAACTGGCCACAGCTGTTTCTGATTAGAGCAATAGAGACCCACTTAAAGGCAGGGCGCACCTCTTCTCCGCCCCTTCCCTCCCTCTTCCTGAGTGGCTTTCTTTAACAAAAGGACTTCTTTATGAACATGGTCAGTGGGCTCTAGCTGTTTATTCTCACAGCAAGTTTGTGGTCATTTGGTTCAGCCTTGGAATGGTTTTTGTACACCACATGTGGGTGAGGACACGCGCGCGCGCGCTGGGGGAAGGCTCAGAAAGGCTTTCTTCTTCATAATCAGTATGTAAATCCTTCCTAGTGCACTGACAGATAAAGCCAACACCTCAGTATCTTCCTTTGGGGAAAGAGTAGTCCAGTCCGGAACAAGAAGCTTGCGGCCAGTGTCAGATCTCATCTCTTCTTGGAAGAGGAGAGGGTGATGTGAGCATAGGTGGTCAGCTTGGCTGAAATGGACCCCATCTTTTTGTTACTTAGTGTGCCTCATTCAACAGGGGTCCATAAACTGTTTCTTAAAGGGCCAGATGGTAAATACTTTACACTTGCAGGCTACATACCCATCGCAACGACTCAACTGTGCTGCGGGAGTGGGATGCGTCCATAGAAAATTCAGATGGGTGTGCCTATACTTTATTGACAAAACCAGGTGTTGGGTGGGATTCGGCCCACGGATGTAGTTTGCCGACGCCGCTCTTGTATGGCGAGAGGGTATGGTATCCGGCTGCTCGTTCAAAACTGTTCAGAATTGTCCCATGAGTTGCTCCCCGACATGGCAAGTCCCGACATTGAAAGTAAATGGTTAGCAGCAATTTGGCGTTGCCACAACATTCGAGCACAGGAACAGAAGAGGTAAGTTCAGATGCTGTTGACTTCATGTAGGGTTCTTGCACGGGGTAACGCGGTATACTGGTCGTGCTCGGTTGGATACATATTTGTCTGTGATGGATTTGAAAACCAAAAGTACAACCAAAAACAAACCGACGAATGAGTCACTCTACCATAGACAGCTGTAGGGGCAGCTCTAGCAAAGACCTGAGCGAGAAAGAGGTCAGTGTTCTATCCCGATTTCTAGCCCCACTGGCCTCTACGGGAAGAAAATTTGGTTAGTAATCTCCTCCTGCCTGCGTGAGACCCTGCAATACAGCATCTCCATCTTTGCGGTTGGCAGTTGAGAAACAAAGGACCTGTGTCTCTGTTTCTGGGAAGTTCATGCAGTAGCATCATGAGAAAGGTTGGATTTTTTTTTTTTTTTTTTTTTTTTTTTTTTTTTTTTTTGGTCTTGTGGTGAAAACTATTGGTTAGAGTAGGCCCACAGGGAATAGGGAAGGAGGTGCAAATTGCTGGGCTTGGAGAAAAAGAAAAAGAAATCATTACTTCTTGAACCCAGACTGTTTTGTCTCTTTTCTGACTCTGTTGAACCTCCCTCCAGTCAAGCCACCTTCCCAGCCAGGCCTCTTTTATAAGGTGCTACTCACAGGGTTGGCCTCACAGTTTGTAAACACATAGAAACTTATCTGGGATCTAGGGTTGAAGTCTTCAAAACCCAAAGAAAACTTTGGAAACTTAAGGTTGTTAAGGAAAAGTATTAAATGCCAAGTTTAGATGGGTTGGGAACATTTTTAGATACTGGTGCCATTGGATTCCTAGCCTGAAAAGCCATGATGTCACCGTAGAGGAATATGATGTCAGGCTGTAAAAAGATCAGAAAGCTATTGAAAATTCCTAGGCCATGTTGGGAAGTTTATATGCAATGCTGAACAGAAACTACAGTGTTCTTTTTCTTCTTCCCTCCACCTCCTTCACAAGCAGCCTTGCCAAAAGCATGAAGGTAAGGCAGGCGCTGCCTGGGAATATAGCTGGCTTTTATGACTAGAACTTGTTCATTCTTTAACAGAGTTGCAGTAAAATTTTTTTAAAAGTTCCTTGGCTTAACTACTACATGAAGTAGTAAATGGTCAGCCTTCCCCTTTTAGAAATAGCATTTACTTTCCACGAAGTAGGGAAGACCCTTTTCCTTGTGTTGACTCAGAGCTCTCAGTAACATGGTGATCATTTGTGTATTTTCATTTAAGGAGACTCTGGGCTTCCTGTCCTAGCTCTCTCATTAAAGACTTATGGCGGTTCTCTCTGTGAGCGCTCTCTCTCCCTCTCCCCCCCTCCCCAAGGACTCAATACTAATAATGTTTTTTTAAATAATTTATATTGATACACTTTCAAAGACAACGATCTCACATTCTGATGGTAAACTATTGGGTAAATCATCTGTCAAGAATGATTAAGGAGCTGGAGAGACTGATTTATGGGGAAAGATTAAAAGAGCTAAATGTGTAGAGCTTGGCTAAGCAGAGACTGGGGGCACCTGATAGTCATCTACTAAAATCAAGAAGTGCTGGGACTGGAGGAGGGAGGAGAATTATCTCACCTAGAAGCTGCGCTCTAACTGAGAGTAATGTGAAGGAATTCAGGAGAGGAGGATGTGTGATGGGTATCTTCGAAGTCTTTCCGACATTGAGATCCATTAGGAGGTGGGCTCATCTCTCAGAAGAAGTGGAGGTCCCATCCTCTGAGATGGGAGTGCCCAGCCAAGGAGCTAGCCGTACTTCAGGGATCCTTTAGACGGCTGAGTGTCTGGGAGATGGGCAGCTTCCTTTTGTTCGGTTCTTTGTTTCACTTTCGCCGGGTTGCCATTCTTTGACGCAAAGAACCCTAGCAACAAGAGCCAAAAGGAGAAGCTGAATGGTGGGTGGGCCTGGGACTCGGATCTACTGGTTCCTCCACCTTTTCTTCCTAAGAGATTCTCTCTCTTCCCAGGATCCCAAAACCTACTGGAGGCCCCAGGGTTTCTTTAGGTTAAAAAAAGAAAATAAGGGTAAAAGTGGAGGAAGAAAATATCCACTTTTCATTCCTGATTTGGGAGAGATACGATGCTTTGGACAGTATTAGAAAAAGAAAAAAAATCACCTAAAATTCCACGGACAAAGATAAATAATGTTCATAAGTCTGTGTGTATCGTTTTTTTCACTATCACATATGCATTAAATAATTCCCTCTACTCTACAGTTCTTTTTAATTCCTGCAGGTTTGGGGTGCTTCTACTTTCTACCACACTGCGTATTTGCTGGCTCCAAATGCAAGCAGAACGTGAAGCCCAGGCCCATGTGATTGCCTTCCCCCCCTAAACAGAGCTCCTGGTTTGTACTGGAATTTTAACTGACCCATTGTGGGAATCCTGGCCAGATTCTGTTTAAATTATTTACATACTAGAGAGGTCGGACCACAAGATTTTAGAATAAGAATTCTAATTCTAAATATTTCCCATTTTGCACTTTTTTTTTCTATCCACTGAATGTGAATAGGGAATTATAAAGGGTAGATGGGCTTACGGAGGTGAGAGATTAAAAGAGAGAGATACTGAAGAGGAAAAAAAGAGAAAGAAACAGTGAGAGGAAATAAAACTGATTTCAAGGGATTTAAAATCTGGTTAATATTTCCATCCTCTCAAATCCCTGAGTTTCATATGTAGTTTCCGTGTGAAACACAATATCAGCATAAGGCTAATGTTAATTTGAATCTCTCTTAGCAACAGGTAAAATACACTAAATTTGTGATGTTATTTAAACAAGGTCAAGAGAAAGAAGGGCATATACTGATGTGACAAGTCACTTTGAGAAAAATCAGATTACATAGCGGGGGAAAGATCGTATCCAGTTAGGAAAGAAAAGAATTTTTCGGAATTTTGGATTATCTTTCATGAAACTAAAAATCTCAGAGAACACAATGGTGAAGACAAATATTGAACAGACCTCACCGACCTACATATGAAAACAAACACATAAATTTTCCAATATACTGATTTTTCCAGCATTAATTCAATCCTCTGCTATTACAAATCAAAACAACCAGTTGTTTTCCTTAAAATTCATGCTATGGATTTTAGTGACCCAAATATTTAAGTATTTCTTTGAAATTTCAAGCTGTCATTGAAATCTTCGCCAGAATGAAGACATGACCTGAACGTCTTGAGACTTTTCTGTAAAATTTTGAAACTCACATCTAAACTGAAAATGTAGGTTCTTTTACCCAATAAATGGCTTTCCTTGTGTGTATGTGAAACCGGTAACTGGTCAGTAAAGAAAGAGTGCCCAGCTTCACTTTGCCTTTTCATACTAATCCAAAAGAGAGTGGAAAATAAACCTCACCCCCTCCCCATGCCCTTCAAACCCAACTGACTTCTGCCCACTTCCCTTCCATGGAGACATGCCTGAACTAAAGGAAACAAAACAAAACAAAAATAGATTTGAGTCTTGCTTCTAGGTTTTCAGTTTTGTTTTCCTCTGCTGTTTGTCAATTTTATGGATGTTTTGTGTGGGTGAGAATGTGTGAGAGTGTGTGTGTGTGGTTTAATTATATGAAAATTATACTGGGGGTTCAGTAACCAGTGGCTTGAAAATTAACTGAATTATGAAAGCTGAAATGTTGCTCATAGCATCAGTTAATGACAAGGTCGCCGCCACTGTCATATTCAAAAGAAATGTCACACTTGAATGGGGCTGAGATGGCTGCGTTGTCCCAGGGTCCCAGGTAGAGACAATGAAACAGGGGCTCCTTGGGCACTGTTTCATCCAATGTTTGAATCTAATGCATTCTTCTTTCAACTCATTTTGGTTCTGCTGTGTTCCCATAACATATGGAGTCCCTAGGTATTCTGCTATAACATGGAAACTTTTGGGGCTGGGAATAACAGATCATGAATAGATTGGAAATTCTCTCTAAATGCCCCCTTGGGTGGTTGATGTAAAGGCTCATTGTGTGTTGTTTCTATCTTTTACAAAAATCAAATATGTCTAGAATTATTTGAGTCCAAGAGGCTATATTAGGGATCTGAATGCCAGCATACCCCATACAGTACCAGATAAATGATGACAGATGTATGCCCCTAGTATCTCCTCCTATCTCCCCAGCTCTGGGCAACTGTAGTTAATTGAAAAAGAGGAAAGAGGAAATTGAGTTTGGGATGAAGTCAGTTGGAGATGAAGGGGAAATCCAAATAAAAGACTTTGATGTTAAGTCTGTCCCAAACCAGTTGGCAGGGTTGATGCAAGGCTGCATGGGAGCAGGGGGTGGGGTGGTTGGAAGAGCCGTGATTCTGCAGAGCAGTGAGCCAGAAAGGGAGCAGGAGTCACAGGTGACTTATAACCCGAAAGGAGATGAAGCGTGCCCCAACTCCCTTGGGCCCCGGGGGAACCCCCCCCCACCGCAAGGACCAGAGTGGGGTTTCAGGAGAAGAGGAGGCAATGGGCTGCACGGCTACATGGAATACTGCCCCATTTCCTCAGCAGAAATATATCGAGTCTGATATTGTACATGCGCTGTTTCTTTTCTCTCCCTTTCTCTCTCAAGATGAGGGTTACCTAACACATAAGACAGGAATCCATAAACGTGAAGAGACTTTTCTTCTTTTGATTTTTCTCTTTCCTACCTGGAGCCCAGATTCAAAGTGTCACTGTATGGTCCTCCAGCAAACAAACAAGCAACCCCCCAAAAACCCAACCAGTGAAGAGCTACCGTTTTCCTGCCACCTCATTTAGGCTTTCCTTCTAACACCTCATCTACTCCTCGCCCTAGCCCAATGAGGCTACAAATACTATCCCAAGTTTCAAGATGAGAAAACCAAAACTAAGAGAGGAAAATGAGCTAAGGTGCCAGAGGCCACCGAATCAGAAAGCAGTTCAACCTGGATCCATTTGCAAGCCTCTCAGAAGCCCGCAGTCCACCTCTAAGCTCCTGTGGCCCGTACCAAGGGTAACTTTAATTCCTGCTTTCCCCAGGACAAAACTGACAGCAGTCTTCCATCTGTTTAACCTCAGCCTCTGACAGTCCGTCCTGGGACAGACATTGCAGCAGCTCCCCATGTAACCCAGTTTACCGGTGTGCCGACAGGCTTATCCCATTGTGGTTCCAGCAGCGGGAACAGAGCTTTGGCTTGGACGCCCCAGCACCCAGGGAAGTGGCGGTGGCAGTTTTGGAAGCAAATACTTACCCTGGGCTGAGTGCTGAGGCCCCACAAGACAACAAAAGGATGTGCAGACGTGTAGCACCTGCTCTCTTCCCCCCAGTGTATAGGAGCTCAACTTCTCTGGAAACTAGAGAAGGTGAAAGAAAGGGGCGGGGAAGTGGGTACCACCAGGGCTGCAAACCCTCAGTTGAGAATTAATCAATAATTCTTTCTAATTAGATAACTAAACAATATGTTGCAATTTTCTCTGATTAGTCATGCTGAAACAGTAACATAGCAGGGAAGGATATTCCTCCGTGTTTATAGTTCGTAGAATAAGAGTGGTTGTGAGGAACATTTTTGCAAATCTTAGCCTTGGGGGAGAAAGTGTATGGACACCTAAAGAAAATCTATTCTAAGGTTTGGGCATTCAATAGGAAAAGCATGTGGCATGCTCTGGGACTGAAATGTTGCTTAAGAAGCCTCCAGGGAAGAAGGCAAAAGGAAAAACCAATCCTGACCAGGAATTCCACAGGCCTACATCTTAGGGGACACATAAATGTCATTGGTGTCCCGTGGGGGATGGAAGTGTGTTGAGAGTCCCTTCCCTTAAAGGTGAGGAGAGGAGCATGTGTGCCCACTTCTAATTCCCACTCTAATATCTGCCACGATGCCCACGTTGGCTGCTCTGGTTCACTACCTCAGCAAGGTCATGTGTCTGGGCTCGCTAGGGTCTTTTTTCCAGAAGTAGTAAGTGCTGTTTCCCGTGTGTGGAGCCTGTATCCCACCCTTGAACTGGACTCTCTGATGAAGTAATTCGTAAGTATTTGAAAGCCAGTGTGGGGAGAACTAACTTAGCTCACCTTTTTTGATCACTTCTAGATCACACTCTAATGTGAGGATTTCACTCGGATTAAGTTATTGAACATCTTCACTCCACACATAGAGATGGAGGGACTCTGATCCCCACTTTAAAGCTGATGAAACTAAGTTTTCAGATGGGCTATCACCTCCAGAGTCGTGTTATTCTGCAGCCCATGGAGATTGGCCTCCCCTGGGGGATGGCTCCGAACAAGATGAAGAAGAGTCTGAGTTTCCTTGGCTTCAATCTCAACAATTATTCTTTTTTTTTTTTTTTAATTTTCAGTCTTTTCCAGAGATGCTATTCTCATATCTCCATCATGTTGGCTCTTTCATCCATATACATGTCAGTGAGAGGCACAGTATTGGCACTGCCTAAAAGCAGAGATGGAGATCTGATCATGCCCTGGGCGGTGGCAGAAACTACTTATTGTCATTCTCCTTCCTTCCAACACTCATTGGGTTGTAGGCAACAATGTGCTCGGGTGCAAAGAAACAACAAAAATTCACCCCCGCATTCCTCAGACTCCTTTGCAGATGTGTGAGCCCATGGCGGGAGGGGGTGTGATTCTGACTCCAAGGTTATAAATAGATACTTAAAGATGTATCTTAAGGAGGAACTTAAGAAAGAGGGAGGGGAACTCTGGAGATTCTCTCTATGCTTTATGCATGTCTTCACTCTTCCTGCTGTCTAGAGCTATCACAGATGGTCTCTTGCAATTGAATATGAGGAAAGGGCAACAGAATTGCCGAGATTTAAAGCTTTGAGTCACCGCATCAACCCTGAACCTGTACCTTCAGATCTCTTATTATGTAAGAGGACGTTATGGGGATTAGGTGGATAGATGCATGTAAAGCTTATGACTATCACAAAGTAAAGCTATAAGAATAGCTATTACTTATATTATTAAGGCCACTGTTATATAGGCTTCTCGTTATGCACAGCAGAACCTAATCCTTAAGGAGTATTAGCGCTAAGTGGGAACTGTTTACTAACAATTTATCTGATAAGCTCTCTGAGGACAGTGACAAGGCCTCCCATAGGAAGTTAACTGGTATCACATGGAAAAAGCATTTTGTGGTCAAGCAAACCTGAGAAATCTTGGAATAAACGAAATGGACCAGATTTCTCTATTGTAGTACTTCTCAGAGCCTTTAGTAATTTCAATGTCCATTAAGAATCTTCAAGTGGGAGATTAAACAGGAAGCATTTACCAAACTTCTTAAACCAAAGAATAATTTCCTTGCATTTTACAGGACGATGTTCTACACGATGCCCTTTCTGGAATCCTAAATTGGATTTTTGAAAAATGCTTTCCATTTCTATTATGTTATGATTCTTTTCTCAGAATCCCTCTATTTGAAGAATTTCTGAATGCACTGTGCTCTTTCATTCCCCCCTCTGCTGCCCTGCCCATAATATAGCTTTTTAGTGAACACATTAATTGGGTGCTATTACTGGGGTATTGTGGCAAGAAATTTTCATGTATTTAATATGTGAAATTAAATGTATGAAAACTTAATGGCATAACATAAGAAATGCTTGTTTCCCATGAAAAAACCACAGATCTGAGGGACCCTTCAGGACAACTGTCCTCTGTGTGTGGTGACTCAGACAAGGAAGTAGGTGGCTTTGACCTCATGGCTGGACGGCTCCGCCTCTCAACAGGAGGCTTCCTCCAAGTTCACTGTTTCAGGGAAAGAGAGGAAGGTATGGGCTGTCTGCCTCCTCATCTCCGATGTACCCTGTGTCACTTCCTCTCACAATTCATTGGCCAGAACTGGTCATGTGACTCCCCTCCAATTTCGAGAGGGCTGAGAACCTCGGTTCCGCAGATGCTGGGACCCTGGTAAGCCGGTTACAGTTCATTACAACGTCTGTAAGTTGGGTAATACTGTCATCTTTTATTTCATTGCAGACGAGGAGACTGAGGCTTAAGAAAAGTGAAGTAACTCATCCAAGAGCACTCAACATAGCCAGGATTTTAATCCAGACTGTCTCTTGATATCACTGACCTCCTCTTTACCATGGTGCATTTGTATAATAAGCTCCTCTCGGCCCAGCTGCCGACCCTCTGAAGGAACTGCTCAGAGAAGGGACCAAAAACAAACACACACACACAAAAAACACAACAAAGAAACAAAAAAACCACAACAAACAAAAAACCAACAATCTGATAGAAGAAATAGTGTCCGCAATCCCTTTTCACCCCCTGGGTGGACTGTGCCCCCTTTACTTTTCACCAACACTTAATGCACATCAATCTTAAAAAAGAGAAGAAAAAACCCAGCCCACCCCCTGGCAACGCACAGACAAGTGCTCTACAGAATAGAGAGAAAACAATGGGTCCCTGTGTAGAGAGTTCTAAGTCTTTTATCTTTCTACGGATTCAACCACAGTATTGATTCTTTATTGACCTAAACTGTCCTAAGCACGGCTGTGGTTTTTTCTCATATAGTGTATGGGAGAGTTAAGGCAGATACTACTTTAATATTGATTTTTGTGAAAAAGGTGCAGGAAAGAGGGCAATTTGTGTCTGCAGTTGCTCTTCACTATAAAAGATACCATTGTTAGGAGCTTATAGCATTATATCAAGGGTCTTAATCTGTAGCAATCTTTTTTTACAACTTAGAAATAGGCTTGGGCAAATGTGTTATTGGTGTTAATGATATTTTGAAGTGAAGCAAATTTGTCAGCCTTTCTAAGTAAACTGCTCAACTTAACCATTTGAGGACTTGGCAAGTTGACTCAGTGATTGTAGAAAAACCTGAGGATTTATTTATTTATTTGAAAGTTCTTTGAAAAGAATGTTTTCTTGTACAAACCGTGACAACAATGTTTGTTCAATGAATCTTTGAGAAATGGGAGGGATTATCTAGGGCTGAAATAAGCTATGCATCTCTCTGTAGGAGAATATTTCTTCTTTAAGAATCAAAGGATTCTGGTTCCTGGAATATTATTCTGTGATTCAGGAGAGAGGAGGAAAAAAAAAAATCACTCAACAGAAGGCGATTTTATTGGTCAGAGTAAAATGGCTGTTGAACTTGTGGGTGGGATTTTCATGTTCTTGAATGAATAAGTATTTTTAGAAACAGGTTCTGTTTGTATGATAGAAAAGCTTCTGAAAAAGTTTCAAAAAAGCCAGGAGAAATGGTAGCTCTTCTGAAACTGGCCAGCTTAGGTTGTTTTATTTTTAGCAAATGCACTAAAAATGGGCATTTAACACTAAGTCTAGAGAGTTTTTCAGCCTCTGTAGTATGGTTTTATTGAGGTTACTTGCTTCCCTGCATGTGGGAATAGCCAGTGAGTCAGTGAGAAATATTAATTATGTATCTACTGCACATAGAACATTCCCCAGGGCACTGGCCATAGAGAGTACAAGACAATAATGATTTGGAGCCATGACCTCAGATAATGATGACCAGGGACTGGCAGGAAATGCCAAGGCACTGAGCTATTTGTGGGTGTGGCAAGACTCCTGGTAACTTACCTTTAAAAGCTCAAAGGGTAGAGTCCTGTTCAGCCACTGGGTAAGTGTCTTAGGACAGCCCTCAAGGTTAAAAAAAAAAATCTAGTACGTCTCAAGATGCTGAGACCTCTCGTTCTGATGCGGAAGTCTATACCCTGTTTAACAATATTGGAATGATGACTTCTACTGATGAATGGTGTATTCGTGAGCTTTAGCACTCTCTCTACTGGGCAAAATGCATCTCTTGGGTCTGATTCTTGCAGACAGATGCCAAGATGTATCAAATATTCAAATTATCACTTCCTTGTAACACCTGGTTTCTACTTAAAACCCCAAGAAATTCCAAAATAACACCTGCTCTTCAGATCATTAGTTGTATTTTAAACATTTTTCTTTAATCTAATGTTGTTGTCTGGGAATGTATAGTACTGGGACCATACTGAGCTGCCTTGTATATACTAAAATATCACAGTGCCCTGGTACAGGTTATACAAGGAAAAGGCCAGAACAGGGATCATTCCAGAAGGAATAGAGGCACTGGTGATTTGATAACACCCTTAATCATCTTTTCTTTCTTTCATTTCATTTTAAATCTCCATATTGAGTTACCTGACAAAATTTGCAAATGTGCAAAAAATATGCTCCGTATTGATTGACTCTTTGACATAAGAGTAAATTATCCTTACAGCTCATAAATATATGGCCTAGCAAACAGAGACACTGACATGAACACACATGTAGACACATACTCCCTCACACATTATGCCACTTGAAAACTGAACAGCCATGAAAATAAACATAGGCCAATGTGCCAGACTCTCAAAGAAACCAATAATATGGTAAAATAAGCATCTTATATTCTTTTTTGCTACCCACAGTTCCCTAGGGCAACTGGGTGGCTCAGTTGGCTAAGTGTGGGAATCTTGATTTTGGCTCAGGTCATGATCTCAGGGCTGTGAGATGGAGCCCCGTGTCAGGCTCCACGCTGGGCATGGAACCTGCTTAAGATTCTCTCTCTCTGCCTCTTTCTCTACCCCTCTGTCATCTCTCCCTCTCTCTCTCTCTCCATATATATATTTATATATATATATATATATATATATATATGTGTGTGTGTGTGTGTGTGTGTGTGTGTGTATGCATATATATATATATATATGCATACACACACATAATTTCTTTCTAGAATCTCAACTTGTGGGGGGGAATTCAGACTGTCAACTTCTTATGGCTTAAATGACAAGTGAGCTGGAAGCATTGAGTGAGTTGGGGAGATCTCCCATGTGGCTTGGAGTGGCCCAGGAAGCTAGGGGAAGCCTAGTAGAGCAAACATATATTTTTTATTTGCTTTGTTCAAATAAAGCCTAAATATGCCTTTTCCTCAAAAATTTAAACAGCAGTGGAATAAGTGGAGCTTGAGAATCAATGGAGAGAAATGGTCACAAAGAACAATAACCTCATACATGTTGAAGCTCAGGGGTATGCAGGCCTGCAATATTCCTTTAAACACCCATCCTCCCCCACTGTGTATTTCTTAGCAATACCCACTGAGGGGATGGGCAAGAGATGGAGGATACTCTTGCTTGGACAACATGTTTTGAAATCTTAGGAAGTATTATTGGTTCTCACAATGATCATGGGCAAGGATTCTAGAGGATCTTGCACAATGAAGAATTTCCCTCTACCCCATAAAACATTAGAATTCCCTACAACAACTGCCTGTAATAAGTCTACAATTAATCCAGCCTGGGGGCATCTGGGTGGCTCAGTTGGTTAAGTATCTGACTCTTGGTTTTAGCTCAGGTCATGATCTCAGGGTCATGAGATGGAGCCCTGTATCAGGCTCCCTGCTCAGCAGGGAGTCTGCTTGAGATTTTTCTCCCTCTGCCTCCGCCCTCCTTCTGCACACACACTCTCTCTCAAATAAATAAATAAATCTTAAAAAAAAAAAATCCAGCCCAGAGCACAACTCTGCTTTTAATATTTATGTGTTCAGCAAAATTTCAGCATATCAGAGTACTGTCACCATAGAAGTCAAAGGAAAACATACTTTGTTTCATTGGAATAAATGGCAGGAAACTAGTTACTGTTTTAACAGTCACATAGCTCGCCTACTTGGGGTATTGGATTTACCATTTAAGCCACCTGCATTTCTCAGTCTGCATGTGTACCTATTTGACATGTACAGTGATTCTATGTAATTTCAAATACCTGATTATTTTAGTATAACACAATAAAATATATGTCTTAGGAAAGGAATATTGGGTTTGATGGAGTTGAGACCCAACAGTAAACAAATAAATAAATAAATCTAATTTGTCCATATACTATCTTAGTTCAAAATGGCCATCTTTAGGGGCATTTGGGTGGTTCAGTCAGTTAAGCGTCTGCCTTTGGCTCAGGTCATGATCCCAAGGTCCTGGGATCGAGTCCCACATCCAGCTCCTTGCTCAGAGGGAAGTCTGCTTCTCCCTCTCCGGAGCTCTGCCTGCCATTCTGCTTACTTGCACTCTCTCTCTCTCTCTCTCTCTCTGTCAAATAATAAATAAATAAAATCCTTTTAAAAATGGCCATCTTTAGATCTTTCTTCATACTTGATTACCTCCAATTTCTTTGTTTTCTTTTTTAAAGATTTGTTCATTTATTTTGGAGAGAGAGAAAGCAGAGAGGAGGGGCAGAGGGAGAAGGAGAGAAAAACCTAAGCAAACTCTGTGCTAAGTGCAAAGCCTGATGGTGGGGCTCGATCTCATGACCCTGAGATCATGATCGAGCCGAAACCAAGAGTTGATTGCTTAACACCCTACGCCACCCAGGCTCCCCCATCACCTGCTGTTTCCAACTTGACTCTTTTTTATTCTTTACACTAGGCACTTCACACTTTCTCTGGCCACAATCTTGCCACAATGCCTTTGTCTGTCTTGGATAAATCACTCTCCCAGGTGAACTCACCTGTGGTACAAGCTTCAGTTCGCCTCTGCTTTAGAACTAGAGGGAACTCTCTCTGATCATATCATTCAAGCTCCTCATTTGAAGGTGGCAAAACAGATCCTCAAAGAGATTATCTAAGACTTAAAGTTTTCCTACAGAATATGAGGCAAATAAGACTGTGCCCTGATTATTATTTTTCCAATCCGCACATAAGGATCAGAGCTGTTTTCATCCCAGTTGTCTTCAAGAGGCTTCCAGGCTTAAAAGACTGGACTGTGATACGATTGCCATCCTCTGTTTTCAGAAATGCTAACATGCTTAATCAGAAGGTTTACAGAAGAGATGCTGGCAGAAATCTAAGATCCATCTAGGACTGAGGGAATGTGGGCGGTTCAGCTTTGGATGTTCTCGTCCTCTGAGCAGGATTCTCTCTCTTGTGGGATGGCTGAGTCTGGCTAAGTCCAATGCTACTAACCTCTGGTTCCTCGTTAGGTTCATTTATTTTGCGTTCGTGCTCACCGTGGTTAGATTTGGTTCTCTAAGGAGGAAAGAGGATGGTTATTAGGATGGTCATTTTTATTGTAAATTAATATGCTGATAATCTTTAAGTTCAAAAAAAAATTTTCTGATTATGGTTTGACTTTTTCACGTAGCCTTACTATAGACTACAGAAAGGGAGTGCGTGGATCATGCTGGAGCAATTACTTTCCTTCCAAGCAACAAATATTTTCCATAACATCAACTTCCTGGTTTCATTCATCAGTTTCTCTGGGGTTAGTTAATTGACATCTAGCTCTAGAAGATGAACCCTCTATGGGTGCCCACTAATCAGGTTTCTGGTCTGCAAGTCTGAGGTCTGTGGGTATTAATAGCAATTTCCCACCAGAATATAAACTCCATGTGGGCAGGGGTTGTTATGGGTTTTTTTCTTTTTTCATTGCTTTATTCCTAGTGCCCAAGAGTGGGTGGCATATCTTTAGCATGGATGCATATTGTTCTGGAGGAGACCAACTTCTAGTTCTTCCACCAGGGCATACCCCACCCCGACTCCCACACCCTCCATCACCGGGGCTGTCGGTCATATATATTTCCTCCCTTGTCAGCAGAAATGGGTATTCTGTCTTTCCTTTCTTCCTTCCTTTCATCAGCCCATCGCATCCGCAGGAAAAGGGATGTATATACCCCTGTGCCCTTGTTCACACTCAGAAACGACAAACAACAATGGGGACTAAAAGGAGCAGTGTGTGTGTGTGTGTGTGTGTGTGTGTGTGTGTGTGTGAGAGAGAGAGAGAGAGAGAGAGAGAGAGATTTGGCTTCTGGAAGAACTGAAGAATGAGAGGAATGGGGAAGAAAACCATAGGAAAACAAAGACATTAAGGAAAGTTTTCTCTTTTATTCATAGCTCCTTTATTATCTTTTGTATGGCTTTCAGCAAATAAAGATATGGATCATTTAGGTTGAACTTCATGAATTAAAATTCAGGAAGATAAATAGGCTAAAGACTAAAGGTGTCAGTAGGTTTCAGTAATAAAGGAACTTCAACAAATGATGGGGACTTGAAATAATGGTTGTGCTTTTCGGAGGGGATGAGAGGTAAAAGGATCGACCACTTTTTTCTAGAAGTTAAGAGTGTGAAGGAAGTGAGAGAAGGTTGTAGGTAAAGGAAAGCCACAGTCAAAAGAAGTTTATATTTATTTTTAAATTAGGAGATACTTGAGTATGTCTTACTGCTCGTCCAGACTAAAGATATAACGGAGAAGGACTAATCCATGAAACAAGATTCCGCATGAGTTGGGAGAGAAGAGCACCCAGAATGTAGATCCTGCCCATAGCAACTCCAAGGGAGCTCCCTAAAACAATTTCAACTTCTGTTATGTATTAGAAATCTCACAAGAACTCTCGTGCAAAGAGACATCTTTGATAATCTTGCAAAGAAGCTTCATCATATAGCTGAAATCAACTTTATGTATTTCCATCTGAATTTCCTTGTATTGCATAGCTTCTCCCAAATACACAGCCCACTCCTCTTTGAATTAGTTCACAGTATCCAGAGGAAACAACAGAAGCACAATAATCTTACTGTTCTTATGTCTTTAGAACGTAAGATCTTCTTTGCAGAATTGTTTCATTCTAACTTGACAGCAGTCCCTTGTACCATGGTGCTTCTGTTTGCTCTATAGTATGGTGAAAAGAAAAAAAGAAAAAAAGAAAAACCTTAGACTTGGTTGGAAAAAAATAAAGGGTAAGAGCATAATGATGGATGATTCTCTGTATGTAGAATGATCAGAGATCCCAAGTGAAACCAACAGAAATCAGCAATGACACCCAGGTGAGTCTTTCTGGCAAGTTCTTAACAATATGAGTATATAACCACTTGAAGTCCTTTTTCTTTAAATGGCAGATTCTCAATAATTTTATGTCAAGGATGGAATGAAGGAAGAGTTCAAACTGATGTACTCGGTGAACATCTCCAATCTGAACATAAATATGTAAATACAGGAATATAGATGTCAGTCATCACATAGAAAAGTCTCATAAATTCACTTCAGCCAACTTTTCTGTAAACAAGTTCTTTAACACAGAATCAAAACAAAACATCAGCAGGCCCTTAGTTCATGGAGATAGCTAGACAGAATCCTTATCCTTAGCCTAGGTGCCCTCTGATGGATGTAAATCTATAGAAGTGCCTTGGGAAGTCACAGGCCTTAATTCTTTAATGATATAATTGTCAGCACAGTGTGGACACTTCTGCCCACAGAATGTATTTCATCCATCTAAAGGATAATATTTAAAAGATTTGAATGAAAATAACTTGCTAAAAAATAGTTATTCTGTTTATCTTTCCTTATTTTACTACAAAATGGATTTACCATATAGATTAATGAAAGCAGAGTAAATCTAGGGGAATAAAAATCATCCATAATCCCAACACCCAGAGGCCTCGGATATCATCCTTTCTTCCAGTTTCTTTTCCATGAATTTTGTACATAGTCGGTACCGTATTACATAAAAATTTATAGTATTCTGATTTTCTTATTATTTCAATTTTTCCAGAAATTTACTTAACAGATGCAAAAAACACCACAGCATATATTAAATTGAATAATTTGAAGTTGCTGATATTTAACCTTTTTATTTTTTGACCTCATAAAATGGCAATTTCATAGAGTTCAGCTTACATATTTAAGAATTTACCTATCATTTCTCTATTAATGTGATGGATGATTTGTTGTTTCTTTATTATTATTATTACTATTATTAAGAACATGTTGAAATGTGTGTGTTTTTGTATAATCTTTATTAGCATTTCTGATATCTTCCATAGGCTAGATTCCTAGAATTGATATGTGAGCTGAGAATAGACTTTTTGGTATTTTTAACTTCTATTAGAAAAGGTTTCTTCCAAAATACAGGCAAAATTAATTCCAATCAACAATGTATGAGAAAGTAACCACATGTTTATCAACAGTTAATTTTAAAAATTTCTCCATTTACTGAAAATTTACTAGAAATACAGACAAAAAAAAATCAATATAGAACCAAACAAAAGCCCAAAGACTTATTTACATTTTACCTTTCTTTTTTAATAGTTACATAAGGTATTTTTTCCACATTTGTTAGCCATCTTAATCTCCTCTTTGGGGAATTTGCTTGTTTGGTTTTGAAGGCTTAGAGTTTTCTCTCAAGTTTTGGTTGTCATATATACAGCCTTTCCTCTCGAGTCTGTTGTTTGCTTTGATTTTGTTTATTTGACATATAAAATCTTTCATCACATATAAAACCGAGTCTTAAAAAATAAATAAATAAATAAATAAATAAATAAAAAATAAAATAAAATAAAACCGAGTCTTTTTCACATGGTCTCTTCTTTGTACCTGTCTTGTGCCCAAATTTCCTCTTCCTGTAAGGACACCTGGCATACTGGAT
Source organism: Mellivora capensis (assembly GCA_004024625.1). Classification (NCBI taxonomy): domain Eukaryota; kingdom Metazoa; phylum Chordata; class Mammalia; order Carnivora; family Mustelidae; genus Mellivora; species Mellivora capensis. The sequence goes on along the minus strand of PISX010000228.1, from coordinate 110,318 downwards.
TACGGCCAAGACTAATGACCTTTTTTACCCTCACCTCTTTAAAGACCCTGTCTCCAGGGCTCCTGGGTGGCTCAGTTGGTTATGTGTCTGCCTTCAGCTCAGGTCACGATCCCAGGGTCCTGGGATCAAGCCTCGTGTGGGGCTTCTTGCTCGGTGGGGAGTCTTCCTCTCCCTCTCCCGCTTCACCTGCTTGTTCTTCTCTCTCTCTCTCTCTCTCTCTCTCTCTGTCAAATACATAAATAAAATCTTAAAAAAAAAAATCAAAACAAAGACCCTGTCTCTAAAAATAGTCACATTCTGAGGTACTGGGGGTTGGGGCTTTAACATGTGAATTGTTGGGGGACACAACGTGGTCCATAACACTGCACAAGGTAATAATTCCATGGGTCAAACATGAGCACTCTGACTCCAGAGTCATCTCTCTTTTTTTTTTTTCTTTTTCAACTTCTTATTTTTGAAAGAATTTCAGACTTGCAGGAAAGTTGCAAATATTGTATAAAGAATTTCCACGTTTTTCCACACAGATTCCCTTATGTTAACATTTAAATACATTTGTTTATGGCTCTTTATATATCACAGTATTTATCAAAATTAAGAAATCATTAACCCAACATTACTATCTAAGCCTCAGACCCTAATAAAATCGTACCAGTTAGCCCACTATTATCCTTCGTAAAGAAAGAGAAACAAAGCCTTCTTACAGTCTGGAGTCCTGTGTTTTATTTAGTGGCTATACCTCTTATATTTCCTTTAACTTTTCAAACATTATCTTTTTTTAAAAAATTGTCATAACCCTGACAGTTTTGAAGAGCACAGGCCTGATATTTTCTAAAACATTCCTTAATTTGAGTTTGCTGATGCTTCTTCATAATTCGATTCAGGTCATGCATGTCCATTTCGTGTAGGACTTTCACGAGGAGATACTGTGTTTCTAAGTGCGTCATATTAGGAAGCACGTAATACTGATTTGCCTCCTTACTAGCGATACTAACTGACCACTTGTTGAGCTATTATCTGCCGGGTTTCTCCCCTGCAAAAGTCACTATTTTTAATTTCCAAAACTAATAAATGTCTTGTGGGAAAATACATTGAGACAATCCATATATCCTTTTCCCATCATAATTTTACCTACGAATTTTGTATCCGCTGACGATTTTTGTCTAAAATAATGATTATGATGTCAGTTCAATCATTCCTTCTCTATGAATCGCAATTCTACCACTTGTAAGAAATCCTTCCTTCCCTCATTTACTTATTCATTCACTTGTATCAGAGTACGCCTATGGATTCTTATTTTATTCTATGTTTATTTTGTTTTTCAGATCATTCTCAGTTTGGCCAGGGGGTGGCTGCTTCAATTTGCTTCTAAATCCTTTTGACAAACCCCTGTTATTCCTTGAGCATTTTCTTAATTTCTAGCTCACAAGAGGTCCCGAGATCAGTTTACACCTTCTCAATTTCCCTCTTGGCATTATCTATCCCTTCATGGATTCATGGTTTCCTTTCCCGGAGAATGGCCTTAAAACAATGAGATCTGGCCTCTAGGAATGTTCCCTGGTACTGAGGAATAGCTGATTCTCAGCAGAGAGCTGGGAAATAGGCATTTGGATGTATACATCTCTACGGGCCACCATCTATCATTCATCTATATGTCTCTATCCAGATGGATTATGTACATCTAAAACATATTGAAGCCTTCATTTCAAGTCATGACGAGGGTCCTGACTTACAGTCCTTTATCTAAGTCTATGATTTAATAACCCTTTGTTAAAACTGCTCAACTTTCATTTCCAGTGTGTCTTTCTGACTTTTTCTTCTGGAGGTTAATACCAGACCTCACAAATCTAGGATTAGGAGTACAGGAAAGTTAAGTAACATTCCAAAGGAACTGTATAGGAAACGAATGGAAACCCTACAGACAGAGTTTTGATCTTTTTAATCTTTTTTTTTTTTTGGTTTGCAATTATGTAAATCTTTAGGGCATGCACTAGTACCATAATCATACCTACCCTGAGGTTTTAGGATTCCCTAAATTGGATTCCCATAGATAGTATTCCCTATCTATGGAGACATAGATAGCTGAGGGGTGGTTTTAGGAATGCTGAACTCTGTCACGATCTGGCCTCAATCTCATACCCAAGAGAGCTCTGTGTCTTAGATCAGAGGTCAGCAAATTATGACCCATTCATTTATATATTGTCCAAAGATGCTTTTCTGCATCCTTGACCTGACTTGAGTAGTTACTATAGACTAGGGCCTGCAGAGCCTTGAAAATTTACTATGTGGCCCTTTAGTGAAAAGATTTGCCTGTTCCTGCCCTAAATCATCCTGAGCCTTAATGTCGATCGTCTTTTTGCCACGTATACACGCACACACACACACGCCCACCCCATATCCACACACTACATCCACATAACTACCAAAGGAGATATTTGGTAGACATGCCAAATATTGCAAGACAATGCCATCAGGAGATATTTTATACATGAGTGCTAGCTGAGGGGAAAATTCTGCCTGTGTCCCTATGTCTGTGTAACATTGATGCAATTGCATTGGCATGAGGGCCTCATCTTAGATTTCAAAGTATACTATACCCAGATGGTGCATTAAATTATTCTGTGTGGCATGCGACGTCTTTGAAGATTGGACAAATAAAGGAGACCCTGGATTTGGCAGCCTGTGTCGATTCTGTGTAACTTCTCAGTTTGGCTCTGTGGTACCGTCGGAGGTCGAATGCTCCTATGTCTGCATTTCTCATAATTACTTTGAGATCTAAAGAGAAAGGGAGACATTTGGAAAGGCTATGAATACAATACCACGTCAGAAGCCATGTGGAATGGTGTGATGTCTGTTGGTAGTGCCAAATTACCGGATGGTAGATCCACTCGCCAAAGTCAGTAGGACTGCTGGGGCAACCCAGAGTCCCCTTTGTTCTGCCCATAATCAGACATGGAGGGATATGGACACCAGCAAGCCGAATTTAACCCTGGTTTTGTTTTACTTATTTTGGCCATCCAAGGAAGAGACTCTTGATGATGACTTGTTTTTTTGTTTTGTTTTGTTTTGTTTTTTTAAACACCTTTTACTTCGCTGTGAATTAAAAGTGAGACTAGGCTTCTGAGCTTCTCCAACCCCAGTGTTTGCCTCGGGGCCCTCTGAACATTGCATGGCACTATGAAATAATCTTTCTGGAATCCAAATATTCTGTGTGAAAATACCTTCTTTGTTTTCTGATGACTCAGGCTGCTACTTACTTTGTGCACCTATTGATGTATTGTTTTTATGTCCACTTCTTTTACCTGCCATAAAGCACCATCACTGTGCTGCCGGCTAAGCTTTTTGTCTCTGAGGTGGTGAGGAGGACGCACACGTGCACACACACAGGTGAGGTGGTGAGGAGGACGCGCACGTGCACACACACAGGTGAGGTGGTGAGGAGGACGCGCACGTGCACACACACAGGTGAGGTGGTGAGGAGGA
>PISX010000228.1:22819-106738 GCA_004024625.1 Mellivora capensis | reverse complement strand
AATGCATGAGTTCTTTAGGTAGAAAGTTTGTCTCATATTATAAAATTAGTGTTCCTAGAGGACGGAGGCGCTTAAGGAACTAGAACTTAACATTGCAGGACTCTTGAGAGTAAGAATGCTACTTTTCTTAGATAATAATAGAGGCAGTATTTCCAATCTCTTTTAGCATTTTGGCCTCTTGTTAATGGCAGTGGTATTCCTGTTTACGCTTTCACATTATGAATGCCCACAAGCCTCAATATAAGATTCACACCATTCAGATCACCTGTGTTTCACCTGCAAACTTTAGTGCTGAGTAGCAGTTACATTCATGTGCCTCCCATTCCCATCTGATAGATCTGATATCATTGATAATGTTCAATAATGAAGCCTTTTTAAAAAATATTCTTTTACCCCAGAGTTTTGGGATCTTTGATCCACTAAATTTAATCCAAAATTCTTGGGGCCTGATATTTTTCAGGATTCAGAATATTCTAGAGTTTACAGAGATGTATACTGAATATTATAATACCCCTCTGGTGGAGGACGGGGGGATTTGGGACAACTCCCTGAAATAAGACCTATCAGTATTTCTTTTTTTTTTTTTTTTAAGATTTTATTTATTTATTTGTCAGAAAGAGAGAGAGCGAGAGAGCGAGCACAGGCAGACAGAGTGGCAGGCAGAGGCAGAGGCAGAAGCAGGCTCCCTGCTGAGCAAGGAGCCCGATGCGTGACTCGATCCCTAGACGCTGGGATCATGACCTGAGCCGAAGGCAGCCGCTTAACCAACTGAGCCACCCAGGAGTCCTGACCTATCAGTATTTCTACAGTGAATCATATAAATATTCCCAGTGGATAAATAAAAGCTATCCATAGTCTCATATCATTTTAGGTAAGGTTGCTTTATTATTATCAAAAGATTTCTTTTATTTTATATTAAAATTTTATTTATTCATCTGACTGAGAGACACAGCAAGAGAGGGAACACAAGCAGGGGGAGTGCGGGAGGGAGAAGCAGGCTTCCTGCTGAGCAGGGAGCCCGATGCAAGGCTCGATTCCAGAACCCTGGGCTCATGACCCGAGCTGAAGGCAGACGCTGAACGACTGAGCCACCCAGGTGCCCCTATTCCCAAAAGATTTCAAGTCAGTTCAAGTTCTGCCACCAAATATGTTTTTTAAAACTTTAGATTTTGGGTATTACAAAGATAGGATTTTTGATCTATACCAGAGGTCAGCAAACTTTTTCCCTAACGGGCTAAACAGTAAATATTTTAGATTCTTCAGGATATGCTGTCTCTGTCTCCTACCATGCTCTGCCGTTGACCCTTAGAAAATACTGAAATGGGTGTGGCCGTGTTCCAATAAAACTATTTATAAGCACAGGCTACAGACCAGATTGGCCTGTGGGTCATAATTTGCCAACCCCTGATCCAAAAATAATAGTCATTGTGTTAATTCTAACCCTGAGTATCAAATCCACTGACTAGTTTGCGATAATTTCTTTGAATTAAGATTTGGAGAATGGGAGAACTTTTTTGAGTAGAGGAAGCAACCTCTGCTGCTTGTCATACCCATTCTGTTACCTCTTCTTAATTTCATGAGTGAAAAGAATATACAAGATTAGTACTTAGGACTAGAATAGTACTTAGTACCTAGATCTGAGTAGGATTAGAATGTAACTTGTCATTGACCTCCTAGTGAATATTATGTGATACTAACATTTGAAAATAAGGAGTGGCTAGAATCTAGTGGTGTTAGTGATTGTCACATTAATAATATTAACAGGAAAAAAAATGTAGTTTTCCAGGATTGTCATTAACTTCTGGTTCACTTCTTTTTCTGTGACTGAAAACATTAGCTTGAGCATTTGTTCTCTTCATATTCGTACTTGCTCAGCTTTGTGTTTCTTTCATTAGAAATAAAAGTATATGGGGGCACATAGGTGGCCCAGTTGGTTAAGCGTTTGCCTCTTGGTTTCAGCTCAGGTCGTGGTCTCAGGGTTGCGAGATCGAGCCCTAATCAGGCTCCACACTCACTGGGGAGTCTGCTTGAGATTCTCTCTTCCTCTCCCTCTGCCCCTCCCATTCGTGCTCTCTCTCTAAAATAAATACGTTTTTGATAAAAGAAATAAAAGTATACAGTTTTGGACTAAAACAAATAAACAACTCGTCAGCTATTCATGGGAATTTGTGTTTTTCTCACGTGATATGGAGCAAGACTTTAATGGATCAAGTCTGAAGGGTTTCTTTGAATGGACTTGTTCTTTTAGTGGGTGTTGTCTAGTACTTCTGACCAAGAGTGGGAACAGAGAAAAGAGCAGTGTCCCCTATGGGTGGGCCTCCCAGTGCGCTGAGAAATTATGGGCCTTCAGTAGATGACTCATTGATTATTTGAATGAGATTGAGTTTAAGAGATATGACAATACCTTTTGGAAGTCCAAAGAAAAACCTCTCAACAAACTCACCAGTCTTTAGCCTGGTTGTATGAAAAGGAAGACTGACGTAACCTCAAGGACTGGCTAACATTCTCGTCAATTATCTGCTAAGCTGACTGAGTAGTGACCCACACTAAGCATGTGGCATATTTAGGCACACCTTCCTAGCTCATGGCATCTGTGTTCTTGCTGACTTCCTGTCTTCCTGTGGGAAGCTGCCTTCCTGATTGGTCCTTATGAAAATGTGGATCAGATTTTGTGGTTTGGGGGGCCATGATCTTTTCTCTGTATAGTTACAAACTTTCCAGACTTGACCTTAATTCTTAAGGGTGTTGAGTTCTTCAAGGGTCTCTTGTGCATCTTGAGGTATTTTTTTCATAGTGTTTCTCATGTTGCTTCATATCTTGGTTTCCCTGGTAGGTCATGGGTCCCTGAGAGCAGAAACAGGATTTTTGTATGTCTCTAATCTCAACTTCTCCTGACATATGTGGACACTAGACTTCACATTAAACAAAGATGCATTAACATGCAAACATATTGTAATGATGATTGAACGTTAACCCAGATCCAGGCAATGACAAGTAATATTGTCACATCTACTGGAAACTGTAGCAGGAAAAAGAAGGGTAAGTTTGAAGGACAAACTTTGCTGCTTTAAACAGGTTTGACTGGGCCAACCCTGAGGGCATGTACAAAAAGAAAAAATGCTGATGGTAATCATTTCTGCTTAATTTTGCCTGGATTTAACTTGGTCACTAACTGCTTTGGTTATATTATGAGACAATGAACTTTTATCACCTTTTTCTGAGAAGGGTCACTTCAGTTTAGGAATCACACGCGAAGGTATGAAGACAAGCTGGGGTTCAGAGGGCCAAGCACAAGTGAAGTAAAGGAGACAGTTTCTGTGTCATTATTGGTTGAGGGAATATCGTCTATCAGATCCTACAGGTCTATATCATAATATATACTGTTTCCCTTCCCGACTGAATGTGTCAGAGACCATTCCCCTGGTCCCTTCCATCCCATCTGGAGAGGAGGGCATGGAGCGAGGAGACAATGACATCTACCCAGCTGCCAGGGCTGTGCAGTGAATGGAGCAGCCCCTCAAAACACTCTGAATGGATTGCCAATTTTTATTATGTTTAAGGCAGGCAGTAATTTCAGTTTTCAATTCCACTAAGTAATAATGGTTATTAATTAGTAAATTAGGCCACCGGGTTCTAGAGGTGAGCTAACAGAATGATTAAAAATGAGAGAGAGAAAATTCACAGATAATACTCAGGTTTCATAGAAGCCTGCCACGACTGAGAGTTTATGTTTGTACATCGCTTCAGAATGGATTGCTGCACTTAAGAACACCTTACATCGCCTACAGTGCTGTCTGCTACGTAATTGCAGCGAAGTGAGGTACTGCACCATACATTGTCATAAAGATGTCAAGAAATGAAGGGAGATGTTCGAGGGCTCAGCTTCGAATACTTACATTTTAAATCTGGAGGCATTAAATCCGGGGAGGAGAATTCCTGAGTATCCCCCCCACACCCCCCCACCCACAAAGGGCTTAGATATTTCTTGAGTAAAGGCTCTGAAATCAACCCCAGGGAGGATTTCTGGACTCCAGGTAGGTCTAATTCCTTTTAGAGGCTAATTTTTTGGAGCCTCATATTTCAAATATGATAGCCTTCACGGAGGTTTGTGTACTCTGTTTAAAAGTACTTTTCATGGCTGTACCTAGATAATAACAAAATCCCTAAAATATCATTAAGCTCCTTAAGGACTTGAAAGGCTAAAGCTGAAGTTTATCTTGCAGGGTTCTAGATGGGCAAACATGCAGGTAACATATCTTAAGACTGTTGGAGTGTATTCCTGATACTAAGAGAAATAGTTGAAAAGTGAAGACATCAGTCAAATTCATTCTGAAGATACAAAAATGTAGCAATTTGTTGGAGTTTAATGTGATTTTTAAAAAACTATATAGAAGCAAACCAAATCTATGTATGAGTACAGACTTTGCTTATAATGGCAAAGTGAATTAAATCATTAGAACAGACAGCTCCCAGAATACTCTAAGAAAAATACCAAAAAAAAAAAAAAAAGCATCTCCTCATTCTTCTATTAAGATTAGCTATTGGATGAATGTTGTTTAAATGAAAAATTTATCTATTTTACTTTGCTTATGTAGAAATAAGAAATAAGCATTACTTGAGACTTTAAGACAAATTTCTAGAACCAAATATTCTTTTCATCTGAACACCCTTTCCCTTATCTTTATTTTTGCTGCTTCTGTAAAGATTCATGCTTGATGGATTTTTCTTTCTATTTTTCCTTTTATTTCTACTTTTTTGGGGGGTCTTTTTTGAATATTTGCCTTTAGGGTCACCATGATATAATTAGAAAGAGTGGGTTTTAGTCTGATAGAAACCAAGTTAAACCCGTGACACTACTATTCACTAGTTATTTTGACCTTGGGAAAATCGATCAGCTTCTCTGAGCTTTGTTTCCTCCTCTGTAATGTGGGGGATATGTTACTGACCCCACACAGTGGTTTTGAGTTTGCTGTGATGCAAAAATACTTATTCTTGGAGTAAAGAAAGGAGAAAATGAGGAACTGGTTAGGTGGCACATAGCTAAATCCTTTTGTACTGGTATTAGACTTATACTAGATTAACTAAGACATAATCATTTGAGAGGTAGACAGACTTTGTAGCTATGAGCACCGATACTGAGTATGTAACTGACAGTTCTCATTTAGTGGGTACTTAACCTGTATTAGTTTCTTTCCCACCTTCCAGACCCTATTCTTACCACAGACCACATGTGTGTGGACATGAACACACACACACACACACACACACACACACTGACATACCTTGCCTTAAGTCAAGTCTGTTTTTTAGGTGTGTGTGGCCTTAGTGACCTGCAACCTACACTCACTTATCCCTACTTTCCACATAAAAGTGTAAATTTCCATATTATACCACCTGACCCCATTCCATTATTTTCTTTTTAATGTTAATGCATTAAGAAATCTCATTTGCCATGAGAATGAGTGTTAGGTCTGTCCACTGGGTTTTGTAAATTTGGAATTCTCATCTAATTTTGAATCTACAATGTAAAAAGTATAACTTCAATTTCCATTGGTGGAAGATTGAACACGGTTTTATAGAGAATGTACTAAAACACACTGGAAAGGAGAGAAGAAAGGGTTGATAGTGCTAAACTGAAACAAGATTTTCAAATAAGATTTGAAATAATATCAAGTTCATCAGCTCTTATCATAGTAGGTCAAGCTGAATCTTGTCCTTGACTAATTAACCAAGCAACCAACCAAACAAAAAACAGAATGATCTGTGAGGGAGACTAAGAGAGTAGATCTAATATCTGAACATCAATCCATTGTTCATCAATTGACTAGGAAAAACAGACGTCTCTGTTTGTGCAAGTTCCTGGGGATCTCACTCAAGGTTTCAAGAGTTCAGCAAAGGAGCTGGTGAGGTTGAAGATACATTTGAAGTTTAAGATGCTCTCCAGGAGCTTCTGCCTCAGTCATTGCTACCACTGAACTTTTCTGCCTTTAAGCGTTTGTAATATCTAAATTCAGCTTATTCCATCTCTAAAGCTACTCAGTGATTTTTTTGACCACCAGCACAATGCAGTTTTCTTTTTCCTGTCACCTAATATCATCACCTATGACATAGTGTTGTGCAGGGAGCACAAGCCTAGAGCTTACATTCAAGGTCACCTCAAGCCCTCCACGGTGAGACATTTCGAATAATTTGGAATTATTTTTATTAGATATGTTTGTAATTGTCAGATTCCAGTCCACATGGTTCATAGAAGTTCAATTTATTTTCTATATTAATAGCTCATTGAACGAACATACTGTGCCAGGCTACATAAAATATATGTAGCTTTTTCCCCAGTGAACACAGTGGTCTTGAATATCCAATGAAAAATGTTTCTATTATCTTTGCCTGTTTGCATTTCAAAAACTATAAGAAAGTATTGATTTTTGAGACAATTATTGGGGGCTTATAGAACTTATCCTCCTGCTTGGATATGACTTTTAGAGTTAAAGGGTTCATTAGGTGTCCCAAGGGGAGTTTTCATATTCCAGGACAGAAAAGGGATACCATGGGTTATGCAAATGGCTCTGTCAAATGTGATGTAAAGTGCTGGGTGAAATTGACAATTGTAGTCAAATATCTGAAGGTGTGATCTACATGAGACTATCTTTAAAATATTCAGGAATCCTGATAAGCTGCATTTCAAATTTCCTTTATATTTCATGGCTTATATTTGGTACTTGATTATATATCAATTAAGCTATTGTAGCAAGCAGAATTCAACCCCTCCCAGGCACAGGGGGCTAAACAAAGATATTTTGAGGCATTTACCATGTAACTGAGAAAATGAGCCTTGCATAGATGAAACAATTAGAAAATTGTTGAACCACACAGTGAGTGACTAATCAGTATTGGAAGGGATAGATCAGTGTGTATTGTTAATAGCAGGTGATGACTTCATGAAGGAGAAAAAAATTGAAGGAAGTGTTGGTATTTAAATAGGAGAATGGATTTGGGTACATTTCAGTGTGGGAAAATAACATGAGAGAAGGCACAGAAACAAAAACATACAATGCGAGCCAGCTTAATAATGTTGGAAGAGAGGATTGAGAAATAGTGGGGATAATTTGGACAGTCAAGGAGAAACTAATTTCTGGAAGTTCTTGTAAGTCAGCCAGTGAGATCTGAGACTAATACATGAGATATTAGGAAGCATATGCAATACATTTTTAGGAGATGTGGCATGTGTAAAAGTGTTATTTCTGTAGTATTATTCTGAGAGCATATGCCAATGATCAAGGCTCTCAGGTCTTTGGTTTTGAGGCAACTATATGGGAACAGAGAGAAAACATGCATAAAATGACTGTGGAATTCTCAGTATTCTTTGGGGAATTTTGTGGAAATTAAATATAGGAATGGGAATAGGAATGGGAATGGTACAAGAAAATAGGAAACAGACAAAAGTTCAAGAACCAAAAAATAGGAAGTGTGCATTCTGGAAACTACATGTTAATAATTTTCACATCCATTTCTTAGAAGTTTGCAAATTAATTTTTAAATTTCCATCTTGTAAACAATAAAAAAAATCCATGAGCACTGAATCCTTCACAGGTTCACTAAAAACAAGTGACAGCAGATAAGAGATATTGTAATTTTTAGTAGCATTACTAAACCACTAAGGGTTAATCTTGTGTTCTAGGAAAGGTTCTGATATATGGTAGTGCTTAATAGCAATTGTTGCATGGCCGCTTAAATGCATAAATCAGAGGGACAGATTTGTCTAAATCTAGATTTGTCAAAATCTCTGGTAATATTCTATGGGGAAAAGACAAAGAAGTGTGTAGAAAATGATTTTATATTTCGGTTGGCTCATTCCTTACTGACTAGTCATAGTGTTTTGTTTAGTACATTGATTCCAACTGGAAATTTATTCAGTACCAATACACAGACGGTGTTCTTATGCCATCTTGTCCCATTTCCCCAACATTTCTATTAAAAGTTTCCATGTTGATAAAAAGTAAAATGCATATTACTTTTGAATGGGTGACACCAAGTTGCAAGGTTTGGCTATGCATTTGTTGACAGGTTCAAATAAAAAACTCTCAACAGGCTAGATCAGTGGCCCCCAGGATAGTTAAACACATGACGTGAATGAAAGAATGTGATTGGGCCATAGCAGAGAGGGCAGATAGAGCTTTAGTTCAGCAAAAGAAACAGCCTGGAAGTTTGTTCCTCAGATCAGGGGCTCAGCCAGGAGTCATATGGGGGCTCAACACAGAAGAGGGAGGCCTCTGAGAACAAGAGGCCCTAATTAATTATATAACAACTTTTCTCTTCCTGGAGGTGGAGGTGGAGAACCCAAAGATGGCCTCTATTAATCTGGCACTATGACTTGTTGCCAAAAGGTCCATTTTAGTTCCTGTTCATCTATTAAGTGGAGTTGCTCTCCATTCAGAGTTAATTGCTGTATAAATAATTGAAGCTCCCCCAATGTCAAGATTAAGAGAAGGAAGCTCTGGCAGAACCCCTTCCCATTAGTCATAAGAAGGCACAAGATATGAATTAATTAAATACAAATGAGAACCTGGAGCACTGGTTCTAGCCATTCTTTTTCTATCCCTCTGTGGACAAGTGCTAGTTCTAGGCTACTCTCACCATGGTGCTCCAAGGAAATCTGTCTTTTTTCTGATGGGATAGCACTGGGCCATCCTCAGACCTCTCCCTCCTTATTAGATAGCCCATAGTTAACATGAGGAGGCAGGTAGTTTATTCAAATGCTCTCTATTCCCCATTAGTAGCTGAGCTTGTCATTCTGGGGACCTTTCCTCCAGAACACATTCTCTTTCTGATTCCTTGTAGATGTTCTGAACCACCTGGTACTTATTTCTCTACCTGTCCTTGGAAAACATCTCAGACCTCTACTGAGAAACTCATTCCCTTAGACCAAGTCTATCCAGTTTGTCTCTTTCTCTCTGTGTCAGGGTTTTCTGGGATGAATAGTTATCTAATCTAAAGAAGGAAATTAATGAAATCTGCCACATCCCTAACCACACATGTGTGTGCACGTGCGTGAACACACACACACACACACACACACACACACCCCTACTCCAGCACCCTCTGCTTTAGGAGAACAATGATGCACTTCTGTTTGGCAGAATTCTACGTAGTCTTAAAGGGAACACCTTGATAAGCTAGCATTTTAGTTAACTCTGCAGTGGAGGCGGGGGTTGGGAATGAGAGCATCTAAAACAAATGCGGCACAGGGTGTGTACTCAGTAAATATTTGTCAAATAAATGAATTATGATCCCTCTTCTATTCAGTCCCTCTACTTGTATGAGGTACAGCTAAAGTCCTCACTGATTTTCCCAACAATCACGTACACCAAGCTAAGTCATAATTTTTTTCAAAAAATGTCTCATAAGCGAGTTAGCAGGATGTTTACCTTACCCATCTTGAAACAATAACCAAGAAATAATTTTTCTAAAACCTTTTGAGATTTTTGGAGATGAACTTATATTTCAAGATCCGTAACACATTCACAATGGATGGTTCTCCTCTTTGCCCCTAATGGAAAGGACCCTGAGACTTCCAGTCTATTCTGCCAGGCCAATAATAAAAACCATTTACAATGCTCTATTACCAGCCAGTTACTTTGTATGGTGCTCTATATACATTATTGGCTTAATCTTCAAAACAAACTCATTAGGTAGCTATTATTCTCATTTTAAAGATGAGGAAATATACTTATAAGTGCTATGCCTGAGGTCACAAAACCATGTAAGCAACAGAACAAGGGTTACATCAAGTGATCTGACATTTTGATCTTTCCAGGAGAGCCATGGATTTAAGCCAGGATGGCCAAAGTCAGTCCTGGCTCTGCCACTTACCACCTGAGAATTTGGTCAACACATAGAACCCCAGTACCCCTCAATTTTATTATGAGCAAAATGTGGAAGGTAATATATTTCTTCACAACGTTAACCTAGGATCTAGTTACTTAATTCATATAAAATATTTAGAGTAATGCTTGGAACATAGTAAGCATGTAATATTATCTGAAAGATTATTAGTTGAATTCAGGTAGAACAAGAGCTCAACTTTTTTGTAATTTAGCAATTAATAGTTTAATAATTCCTTGTTTTATTCTCTGTGGTGTTATATCAGGTATTTGATGATTTCATGAAGGAGTCACTTAATAAATTGTAAACTCCTTAAGGACTGAGTCCTTTATGCCCTTTCAAAAACTGGAGGATTACTCAGCGACTAATAGACACACAATTAACACTTACGAATAAGGATGAAAAATCCAATCTGCTACCCTCACCAAACAATGCCTTTTTTTACATTTGTGTAGAATTCTGTAGTTTACAATGTGATTCACAGACTTCAAAAGAAAAATCTCCCCACATCCCTACGAAATATATACCTTTATCTTGCATGTCATAGCTAAGAAAGTCAATAAATAAAGATAAAAACAAGTCAAGATTTGCTTTTCTCATCTAACAAGGAATGCAAAGCTGTGTGGTGACTGGAATTGTTTTTCTGTCTTGATGAGGTTAGGTTTGTCTCTGCTGTCATTTTCTTAAAATTTCTTTTGTGGTCATAATATAGCCACTTCACTTCTGGCCAGAAGTTAGCATTTAAGACAGTGAGAAGAAGAAAGTTTCAAATGGGACTGATTGTTTGTTGTCTTTTTATATGAAGGAAGAAATGCTTTCCTAGGGGCTTCTTAACTCCCCAGAAAACTTTCTTTACATGAACGGGTCAAAGGTACATTGTATAGCAGCCCCTCATTGCAGGAAAGCCTAGGAAAGTCGGTATTTGAAGGTGAAAATAAGCATCCTTATTCCCACTGTTGCCCTTTGAAGAAGACATTGATGACAGGGGCACCTGGGTGGCTCAGTGGGTTAAAGCTTCTGTCTTTGGCTCAGGTCATGATCCCAGGGTCCTGGGATTGAGCCCCGAATCGGGCTCTTTGCTCAGCGGGGAGCCTGCTTTCTCCTCTCTCTCTGCCTGCCTCTCTGCCTACTTGTGATCTCTGTCTGTCAAATAAATAAATAACATCTTTTAAAAAAAAAGAAGAAGAAGAAGAAGACATTGATGACTAATATCTGGGCCTTTAAAAGCATTTGACACTTAAGTTTGTCTTCAGTCAGGAGCACAGAGTTGTAGCTCGTGTGTTCATGAGTCCCTGGTTATGTGATAGCTGGAAGGATCTTTGAAATGCCAAATTCAGATGAAGCATGTGGAGATCTCTGAGAGACTTGGTTTAGCTTTGATGGGGCTTGAACCGTCTGTGAGCAGAACGATGGAACAAATACAAACCAAGTTGGACATTGTCACATATCTTTCACTCTAACGTGGAATTAAGTAGAGCCTCAGGGCCTCTCACCAAATATAAACACATTTTCAACATCAATCCTGGAGGCAGGGCCCAAGAAGAACAGAGGAGGGGAAACTAATTGAAATCTTTTCGAGTTTCGCAAATACAACAAACTTGCCCAGAAGAATTAAGTGAATAGATGCCGGCATTTGTGCAAAGGAGGGTCCAATCTGTCGGCTGTTTCCCCCTCACAGGCTCTGCTTGCTCCTCCCCATATTTCCAGGGAGACGCTGACATGAATATGGTCTGTTTGGAAAAGTAAGGAGGAGTCCAGAAGGCAGAAGTCAAGAAGCTGGGGAAGGAAGGGGGGCAGGGAGAGTGTAATGGAACTGAATCAAATCTGGTTTCTTAACCAAGCTGGCAGGAGCTGGTAGCTCAGGTCATTTGGAATTTAATGTTCCTTGGGAATTCTGTAGCCATTCTGTGTTGGTGCCCCAACTCAATAGCCGTTTGGGAAGCCAAGACTGGGTTTTGGAAATGGGCAAGTAAAGAGAACTTTCCTATTTATTGGATATTTGGGAATAGAAGAAGTGGAGAAAACATGCAGAATCACTCTGTTATTTGGAAAGTGAGAGGGCCACTAGCAGTGTGTTTGCCTTCCAGCTACAGAGCTAGCAGATCCAGCTGAGTTAGACCGACTGTGCTCTGTCTTTAGCACACATCTGAAAGTATCTGCAAATGTTTGGCACTTGGAAAAATGCTGCTGAGCCCAGTACATTTTCTCTTAAGATAAAATGAGAGAAAGAGTGAGAAAGAGAGACAAACAGAGGGAGAGGGACACGAACTGCTTGTTCAGAGGTCGGGGGAACTTAATCTGATCTGTCTGCTCCGTTTATACTTAACTCATCAAAATGGGTTGATGTTGGGCTCTTTACTGTGCAAAATGCAGCGAGCTTCCACGGACATTCCTTTTCCTAGAGAATAGGCCAGCTGTGACAGGATGATGTTTCAGGATATTGGTCCCAAAGCTAAGATCTGCAAAGTTTGGCTGAAGGCAAAGCCTATTCTCCTCTGCTCATTATCAAACTGTTACACTGCATGCAGTTGGCCATTTAGCTTCCTCCTAACACCTTGCATTGTCATCTTCTAAATGCCGCTGCTTTGCTGAAACACCTGCAGAGTTTCTTGGCTTATTAGCACCATTTGATCACACAACAGGAGCAAGGGAGGCTCATTTGCCTCTTGGCAAAACAGGTGAGGACGCATTGAGCACTGGATTACCCCTTCCCTTAGTGTGGCAGTCCTGTTGGAGAGAGAGCTTCCCTGCCATCAGCAGAGAGAAGCGGGGACCAGCAGCTTGAAGCAAGAGGAAGTCTACCACCCAGCTACATGGTCTATTACTAGTAGACTAGAAAACTAGCTGAACTAGTATTTCCCTTCACCTTCTTGATGTTACCCTCAGATAGTATTCGTTTTTCCTCTTGATTTTTCTCCTCAGAATAATTTTCATTCTGGAAAACAATTTAATTCTAAGTCAAAGGCAGCTTTATGATTTTGGCAAGAGGTAGAGGGAAGAAAATATGAAATTGGAAGTAAGCATATTTGTATCCTAGAACAGTGGTTGTTTAACTTTTTGGTTTCAGGGCTCTTTTATTTTTCTTTATTTTTTTTTAAGATTTTATTTATTTATTTGACAGAGAGAGAGATCACAAGTAGGCAGAGAGGCAGGCAGAGAGAGAGGGGGAAGCAGACTTCCTGCTGAGCAAAGCGCCTGATGTGGGGCTTGATCCCAGGACTCTGGGATCATGACCTGAGCTGAAGGCAGAGGCTTTAACCCACTGAGCCACCCAGGCACCCCTCAGGTCTCATTTACACTCTAAAAAAATTACCAAAGATCTCGCAGAACTTTGGTGTGATATGTGATACTTCCATATAAAATAGAGAAATTTAAACATATATTATTGCAAAACAAGACCACAACATATACCAACTATTTGTTGTGTTTCCAGAAAAGGTGAGATTTCCAGAAAAAATCAAGTTTTGGATTTCAAAATACTGATATATTAGATAATATTAGGGTTCACAGATGCTATAGCTAGTATACAGAAAGATAGCTAGTAAGACTACGGAAGAAGTAATGAGAAAAAAACTGAGTTTATCTCTGAAAACTCACATTTTTAAAAAGACTGTTTCTCATATGCCAACTGCTGCGCACGTGCATAACCTCCCCCATTATAAACATCTTCCACCAGAGTGGTAGACCTTTACAATTAATATATCTTTATTGACACATCAAAATGGTCCAAATCCATCATTTACATTAGGATTCAGTCTTGGAGCTGTACATTCTATGGGTCTGGGCAAACATATAATGGAGATTCTCAAGCTCCTGCCTCTTCAGGCCCCTCTTCACCCCACAACCCCTGGCAACCACTAATCTTTTTACTGTCTCCATAGTTTGGCTTTTTCCAGAATGCCATATTATTGGAATCATACAGAATATAGCTTTTTCAGATTGCCTTCTTTGACGTAGTAATATGTAGTTAAGTTTCCCCCTTGCCCTTTCATGGCTTGATAGCTCATTTCTTCTTAGTGCTGAATAATATCCCATTGTCTGGGTGGACCACAATTTATTTATCTATTTGCCTATTTGCCTACTGAAGAGCATCTTGGTTACTTCTAAATTTTGGCAATTATGAATAAAGCTGCTATAAATATCTGTGTATCCCTGATTATCTAAATACCCACAAAACCTTTCTGTGTGCACATAAGTTTTCAATTCCTTTGGGTAATACCAAGAAGCACAATTTTGGGGTCGTATGATAAGAGTATGTTTAGTTTCTCAAAAATGACCAAGCTGTTTTCCAAAGCGACGGTACATTTTGCATTCTCACTAGCAATGAATGAGAGTTCCTGTTGCTCCACACTCTCTAGAATTTGGTGTCGTCCCTGTTCCAGAATTTGGTCTTTCTAATGGTTAGTTAAGTAGTGGTATCTCATCTTTGTTTTGATTTGCATTTCCCCGATGACATGTAATGTAGAACATCTTTTCAGATACTTATTTGCTGTCTGTATCCTTTTTTGGCAAGGCAAAAAAGCAACCCAGGGGCCCCCCCATGTTAAAGTTTTATCAAAATTAATATAAGTAGTGTTCAAGATATATGGATTGGCTGGAAATACTCTAGGGTCCTTTCATCCTTTCACGAACAGAGTATAAGAATGTGGCCAGGTCTAAGGGCTTCACCCATTGTAGGGGGACCCCAAGCTTAGGATTCCAAACAAGTCCATACAACTGCCTCTCACTGTAGGGTTTTTGTTGTTGTTGTTGTTGCTTTCCTCTAACTAGAAAGTTAGGTGCCAACCAATAGATGTCTCATCTACATCTGGGATCCCTTCAGGCAATAACGTAAAGAAATCTATAATCCCTGAGCTTATAACATACATTGAATAACTGTTCTTATGCCTACGTCTGATATTTACTTGGTTTGAGATTGGCTTTCAATAGAACACACTGTCTGTATTATATCACCCTGGGAGAAGGAGTTTTCTGGGGCTGCCATAACAAAATACCACAGACAGGGTGGTTTATTTTTTTTTTTTTAATATTTTTCTTATTTATTTATTTATTTATTTATTTGACAGAGATCACAAGTAGGCAGAGAGGCAGGCAGAGAGAGAGGGGAGGAAGCAGGCTCCCTGCTGAGCAGAGAGCCCGATGTGGGGCTCAATCCCAGGACCCTGGGATCATGACCCGAGCCGAAGGCAGAGGCTTTAACCACTGACCCACCCAGGCACCCCCAGGGTGGTTTAAACACCAACAATTAAGTTTCTCATAGTTCTGGAGCCTTCAAGTCCAAGAATAAGGTGCTGTCAGGGTAGTTTTCTTTTGAGACCTCTCTCCTTGTCCTGCAAAGGGCCACCTTCTTGATATGTCTTCACATAGTCTTTCCTCTGGGCCTTTGTCCCTGGTGTCTCCTCCTCTCCTTGTGGAGATACCAGTCACACTGGTCTAGGGCCCCAACCTAGTGGGCTCATTTTTAATGTAGTCACCTCTTCAAAGGCCTTGTCTCTAAACATGATCACATTCTGAGGCACTGAGGTTGGGACCTTAACCTATGAATGTGAAAGCAGTAAGAGACACAATTTAGCCTATGACAGATACTTAGAACCCAAACATTCCTTTAATTGTTAGAGGCTCCACATACGTATCAGAAGACCCTAATAATTGCAAATAAACAAATGGGCTTAGGTCAGTTCCATCACCCTTTACCTGAGGCCGAGACAGCAGATGTTCTAGTCAGAGCCACTGAGTCCCCAAACTTGCCAAGCTAGTGCCCAGTAGGCATAGGACCCAGATACTAACCAAAGCTCTCCTGAGTTATTTCCAAATATACTGTCTATATAATCTGCAAATGTTCCAAAATACCAATAAATGCAATGTATAGTGATTCACGAAAATATTTTTAGTAATGTATAGTAATCCACGAAAATATTTTTTAAAAGGTGTGTGTGGGAACTAGGGAAGAGATTTGATCAAAATCCAGACTCCTAAGCTAGGACAGCGCTTATGGAACACTGTCATTACAAACACTGATTTTAGGAATTCCTGTGATGATTAACATCCCTGGTACAGAGCTGATGACCACTGACACACCAGAAATGCTAATACTACCTAGGAAAGCTAGTTAGCCCTCATTCTGTATGCCTAAAATTCACCAGATCATCTCTCGGTCTCCCTAAAAGTAAATTACCATTTATAGAATTGATGGCGAAATTTAGTTTAACAATGGGTACAACAAATATTGATGTGTGCATCTGGAATTGGAGGTATTTAAATCTCATGTTCTTGACATCTCAAAATGAGCAAGCTGATGAATTTCCTGGTTATGTTTAACAATGTGTGATAATTCCATGAAGATCCAATGTCATGGATATAAGCAACAAGTAAATCCAGGGTTGAGATATTATAAAATGCTTCTCAAGCATGCCTAATAATATCGCTTTTGAGAGAAAATATTTAAATAATCCTTTTGCAATTTAGTTATTAATTAGAATCCAACAGGCATAATATTCACTGAGATATATATAATCTACCATATTCATGTGCAGACATAAATACATATATTCTTTTTTTAAAAGGTTTTATTTATTTATTTGTTTGAGAGAGAGAGAGCAGGGGAAGGACCAGAGGGAGAGGGACAAGCAGACTGCAGCTGAGCATGAAGCCCGAAAACGGGGCTTGATCCCAAGACCCTGAGATCATGACCCGAGCAGAAATCAAGAGTCAGTGGCTAAACCAACTGAGCCACCCAGGTGCCTGTGTATATCTATAATAGATATAGTTAGATATAGATGGAGATAGATATAGATATAGATAAGATAGATATATAGATATAGATATAAGAAGTTTGCTCATAAAATATACATCAAATATATGGGAGGTTCTTTTGCATGACTCTCAAAGGAAACAGGCTGATTCCTTAACCTGCCATCATTCATGTTCATCATTACTTATGGAATTCATGGCTGAGAGATTCCAGCTTTCCGCTTTCAGTGATGGACACGTTCAGTCCCAGCTTCAAGATGCTTTAAACTCCATTGTTTGGTTTGGTTTTGCTTTTTGGCAAAAGTGACTCTAGTTGGACTTGAGGGGGTTATGGCCTCTCACTGCCACCCCAGCCTTTACTGCCATTTTCTTTTGAGATGCAGAAACAAAGTACATCACAAATATTTTTCCTCAAGACATCATGGTTGATGGTGCTTTCTAGGGGACTAGCCAGGACCATCTTTGTCTACCAACACAGCCATCTTTAGCTCCCAGTTCTGTGGCACTCACTCTACGAGCTTTGGGTGTTCAGGCTTAGTCACCGAGGCCTGTGGTTGACATGGAGATAGAGGGTGGCCCTTCAGGGAGGGACTTCCTGAGGCACTGCAGGGAGTGCGGGCAGCAGATTAGTGTGGTGGGCAGACCGCCTCCAGTGTGAGTTCCTTCAGGGTCTGCTCTGCTGACAAGATTTGCTGGACATGCTGCCCCTCTGGTGACAGCCCACGTCGGTGTCTGAGTGAGGTGAAGGCATCACGGCCTGGACATTTTGGCCCAAAGTGGAGATCTGACAGGTAGGTTTCTCTCCAGAGCCCCCTCCTGGGGACCACAGATTTGTTGGGCCTGCAAAGCAAAGCAGTCAGATTCCTTTCTTTGCCCAGTCCTGCTTCTATTCTCTTCTTTTCACAGGTCTCCAGCCTTAAAACACAGACAAACTTCCATTCGGGATCTGCTAGAGAATCTCCCGAGTGACAGCTTCTCTTTCTATCTGATCATCTTTAGTATGACTTGCCTGGCCTTCCCACATTCCCTGAAGCAGTAGAAAGAGAGTATCTAGTTAAAGCCCTCAAATTAATATCGAATTTGCATAGAATTTTTAAAAATATATGCGACTTTCACATGTAACTTTATTTTTCATATTTATCCCATCAACAAACACAGAGGGGTGAGTGATACTTCCTGTCGGTAAAAAGCCAACACTCAACAGTCAGGCCAGTACCACCTGACTCAAGAGCACTGGGGACATTTTATAGATTCTGGGGGGTTCTACCTAAAATACCAAAGGTCAAGATGAAGCTGGAGCCCAATGTTTCTCAACCGTGGTCAGGGAAGAACAGAATACTGAGAAGATCAAGGGACGCCTGGGTGGCTCAGTCAGTTAAGTGTCTGCCTTCGAGTCGGGTCGTGATCCCAGCATCCTGGGATGGAGTCCCACACTCGGCTCTCAGCTCCCTCTGCCTGCCACTCCCCCTGCTTGTGATTTCCCTCTCTCTCTCTCTGACAAATAAATAAAAGCTTAAACACACACACACGCAACAAGAATACTGAGAAGATTGGGGGTGCCTGGGTGGCTCAGTTAGTTAAGAATCTGCCTTCGGCTCGGGTCATGATCTCAGGGTCCTGGGATGGAGCCCCACATCCGGCTCCCTGCTCAGTGGAGAGCCTGCTTCTCTCTCTATCACTCCCTCTACCCCTCCACCCCTGATCATTCTTTCTCTCTCTCTCTCAAATAAGTAAATAAAATCTTCAAAAAAAAAAAGATACTGAGAAGATTGTAAAGGACTATGGAGGGGAGGTAGGGGGAAATATAGAGGCCATTTTTCTCTCCACCTCCCCAGGAGAAAAGTCACAGTGAAATTCAAGCATCAGGAGATTTATATAGGATGACAAAATTGTCTCTGAAGAAAAGGGCTAAAATATTTATATATTAAAGGAAATATATACATTTTTTTGCCAAGGGGAAAAAAAATGGTGAGACTGGTCACCACAACAGACACCTGTCTATATCTTTACGGCATTGTCACCGTTCGGCACATCCCCATGGGTTCATCTCCGTGCATGTGGGCAGCGTCTGTGTTTTAAGAGGCCGGACCGTCTGACACATATGAGGACGCGACATGCGTTTTACACGAGGCTTCAGTTCCTAGGAAGGAATGGTGGGCTTTGTCCTTGATCTGCTCACCGAACTCTTTTTAATATTAATGTGCTATTTAAAAATGCATCATTTACCTCCAAAGTAGCTCCGTGGGCGGCATTAGAGCCCACGGGCAAGCCACAGGGCCCAGAGTGAAGCCGCTGATTGCTGTTTATCACACACTACTGCCGGCTCCCAGGGTCAAAACTTCCAGCACAAGTTGGCACGAAAGAGGGGTTTCCAGCTATTCCCCGGCGTTGAAACGCATAGGATTAGTGTGACCCAGGCCACCTAATTCTTGGAAAGACACTAATACAAGAATACTTATATATATATATATATACATATATATATATGTTTAAGTCAAAACCTCATCGTTCCTTCATTAGCGCCGTCATTGCAGCCTCCTATTAGAGCGCACCTTCTTGGCTCCTTTTCAGACCGTCGTACCTGTGTTTTGTAACAGGCTCAAAATACCCTTTTTGTTTCTACGGAGGCAACACCCTGAAAGACACATTTCCAGTTGAATTTACGTCTGCTTCTATTCCCACCTCCATCCCGTTCCGCTAAAAAATATAGGATTAGACTAGAGCCAGACAGATGCTATAACTACTGTTGGAAAGAAATATAGATTTTAGTTGGGAAGCTATAGACACCGAAATAGAACCATGAAAATGCGGGCTGAGTGGCTGAGCTTTAACTCAGCAGAAATACTTGTTCTGTTTAGTGTTTGTTATTCTCAAATGGTAAATCTTAGAGAAAACAGTGCTCGAGAAAGTGAAACCAGAGGTTTATTATGAAAATGAGCATGGAACTGAAGACATGTTACGGGTCCCATATAATTGCCTGACAGGGGCATAGCTAATCCAGCACCGCACTGGGTGGAGGCTGGAAGCTGGATTCGGCACAGTTTGATCTGTTATCTTCCCCCGAATATTCTAGTGCTGTTTTGTTGGGGGGGGGTCCACCTCCTTCTCACATAAACAGTGCCCAGAAATCATGTTGTTTTATTAAGTATAGGGACTGAAAGAAAGAAAAAAACATTTTGTGTAGCATAGTACATGGTTATTCTTCCCTGTGTTTGTAGACTAAAGTAAGCAGATGTTTTCTTCAAAAACTAGGAAGATGGCTCAGCCTCCATTAGAGCGGGGCTGTTCTTTCATTCACGTATTCACTTATTCAAGGAGAAAGCATTTATTGAGCCTGCATTATGGGGGCTGAGTTATCAAATGAGATTGAGAGATTGAGACTGAGTTCCTTAACCTGCCCCATTGCTTGTGTGAAAGCTCCTGGGGTTCATAATTGCCCTGTTATTGACCTCTCCCTGGACCCAAGACTTTTCCATGGGACCTTGGAGTTGTCTCTCCCTCTCCCTGAGTCCAACCATGTGGCTTATTTGGCCAAAGTGATAATTACAGATATGGAGCAACCAGAGGCTTTAGAAAGCTGGTATAATCGGACTTGCTGCTTCTTCTTCTTTTTTTTTTTTTTTAACTTTACTGAGGAGTAATTGACAAATATAATTGTATATATTTCAATATACAGTGTGATGATTTGGTATCTGTACTTAGGGAATGATTACCAACGTCACGATAATGAACACATCATACCCTCACTGAGTTAACTCTGGTGTGCGTGCGGCGAGAACACGGCTGGTCACTCCGCACCGTGCAGGTACCCGCTACCACGCTGGTAACTACAGTCACCATGCTGTCCTTTATGTCCTGAGAACGTCTCATAACTTGAAAGCATCTCACCCACGTGGGTCACGCATACCATTTGCTGCCACATACATTCTGGGTGTTTCTTCTGGCCAACATGGCCATCAGTGAGCACTGGTATCCCTCAGTGACTGAATTGCCAAATTAGTATCAACACACGGGACTATTTTTCCTAACCATGGGCTTTTGAGGCTTACCCTCACCTGTCTCTGGCTCTTGGCCTTATGCAGCCCTTACCCAAAGGGTTTTTTTCATGGGTTTCCCCCCCCCCGCCCCCCATTTAGCTGTAAGGAGCTATCTTCTCAGGCTAACTAAATGAGTGGAATCAAATGCAAATGACTTGATTTGGCGTTAACCTTTTCAACTAATTTAGATATTATTTAGAAAGACTAATATTGTGAAGAATATTGAGGAATGTTAATTAATATGGATTAAAAGTTGCATATGTGGTCATGCCTATGATCAACTGGGCATCAGACTCTTGATCCAGAAAGTAACCGAATAGATGACATTGAAAGTAGAAAGTTGTTTCAGATATCCTGTAACAATAGTGCCTGGCCAGGGAACAAGAATAACCATACACTTCCAATTGCCTGTACATAGAATCTGAGAATTTTAGATCTCAGAAGTCCTGGAAAATTATCTCCAGATCTGTGGTTGGTTTTAACAGGTGATGAAAATTGAAAAAATATTTGACCTCAAATTGGCAAATCTGAGACTCTAATTTTTTTTATTATTTAAAATTTTAATTTTAATTTTAATTTTTAATTTCCTGTTAAAAACTTAAAGATGTGTCCTACCATCCAATTTCTCACCTACACAATATTTGTGTGTGATATTTTAATTTTCAATTATTTAAAATTTTTTTCTTGATAATCCCTTTGTCACTTTCAGGGCTTTAATAGCTCCACTCAGGAAGCAAAATCGAAAAAATTAAAGACCAGAAATTTCAGAAAGATCCAGGTTCTCATTCTGCCTTAAGCACTTATTAGGTATGGGCTACTGTTGGCCAAGTCACTTCTGACCTCTCTGAGCCTTGGCTATCTCTGACAGATGCCTAGCTCAGAGGTGAGAAATAAATGAGATAAACACTTGAAGAGCCTAGGACAGTGACTGGCAACTAGGAAACACTCAAAATTTGATAGCTATGTTAAGTCTCCACTACCTGCCTCATCTTTAGTAATCTTGTGTCCAAGGTGGGCTGGTCAGGCGGACCCTCAGCAAATTCTAAGAACCACCCGATTAAAGTGTGTGCAATCAGTCTCCTGGAAAACCACGTAAAAGCAAACAAAACATCGCAAACCCAGCATCGCACACAGGACTTTTTCTCCACGTCAGAATGGGACGCCAGGAAGAGGCTTCATCTTGTCCTGAGATGCTCCAGGAAGGGTGTCGGAGCCATGAAGACTTCTAGCATCTGCTCCACAGAAAATGGTTTGTGTTTAAAAATAGATATCTCTGTGGATGTAGATCTGGAAACCCACAGAAGATAGCTTCAGACTCTTCTCCCTTGCCTCAGGCATGTGCACTCAAATGGGTATTACAAAGGCGTCTGTTTAAGAAGTTATAAGAGGGATGCAATCTGGGAAGGTGACTTGGTCAGGACTGAGTTCAAAATTATGATGTGTAGGTAGAGAAATTCTAGCAAGGATCTAAATCAGATTTTCATCCTAACAGTTCTTTGGGATTTGTGGGTATGGGTTAACATTCAGCCAACTAGGCTGGGCCA
Source organism: Mellivora capensis (assembly GCA_004024625.1). Taxonomy (NCBI): domain Eukaryota; kingdom Metazoa; phylum Chordata; class Mammalia; order Carnivora; family Mustelidae; genus Mellivora; species Mellivora capensis. The sequence continues at coordinate 84,525 of PISX010000228.1, read as the reverse complement.
TAAAATTATTTTTCAAATATTGTACAAATGTAATAGCACACAAATCTAAACTCCAAAGCCTGCAGTTACTTTTGAACACTGGTGTCTTGGGGCACCTGGGTGGCTCAGTTTGTTAAGCTTCTGACTCTTGGTTTGGGCTCAGGTCATGATCTCAGGGTTGTGAGATCGAGCCCCTTGTCAGGCTCTAAGCTGGGCATGAGCCTGCTTGGGATTCTCTCTCTCCCTCTCCCTCTGTATCCACCCCCTCTCAAAAAAAGAAAAGAAAAGAAAAATGGTATCTCAATCTTTCACTGTGAAACAAAAATGGAAATAATTTATATATATATATATATATATATATTTTTTTTTTTTGAGAGGGTATCAATCAATTCAGGTTACTCCAGGATAGTTCATATTATTTACATGAAAGAAGAAACAGAAATAGCCCCAACACTTGGTCCCTACTAATATTGCTCGTATCAAATTGCATGAGAGAAGTTACCTCAAGGATTTAAAACAATCACAGGGGACCTGGGGTGGCTCAGTCAGTTAAAGCGCCTGCCTTTGGCTCAAGTCATGATCCCAGGGTCCTGGGATCAAGCCCCTCATCAGGCTCCCTTGCTCCCTCTGCCTGCCACTCCCCTGCTTGTGTTCTCTCTCTCTCTGTCAAATAAATAAATAAAGTCTTTAAAAGACAAAACAAAAATAAAATATTGCTAAGAAGGGACACAAAGCACTCATTCAGAATTTATTTCTGTAACTGTAATGCATTTGGACATTGTATTAGTTACCTAGAGCTGCAGGGAAAATTAGTACAAAATGGGAAGCTAAAACAACAGGGTTCTTATTTCACAGTTTTAGAGGCCAGAAGTCCTGTATCAGGTGGTCAGCAGAGCAGTGCTCCTCCAGAGGCCCTAAGGAAGAATCCTTCTTTGGGTCTTCCCAGCTTCTAGCATGTCCCAGAGATTCTTGGTGTTCCTTGTCTTATATCTGCATCACCCCGCTCTCCACCTCCATCTTCACCCCCCCGCCCTTCCTCTGTGTGTCTTTGGATCTGAGTGTCCTCTCCTTTTCTTCTAAGGACAACAGTCATATTCAGATTTAGGGCCCTCTCGAATCCAGCATGATGAGATCATCTTAATGTAATTGATGACACCTGCCAAGACTGTATTTCCAAACAAAGTCACATGGTGAGGTCCTGGTAAACATGAGTTTGGGGAACGCTCTTCAACCCAGTCTAGACCCCAAAATCGAGATAACACACCGCAGTCTTCCTGTCTTGCCTAAGGAAGTCAGTCAATATTTCTTAAGTGCACGGCATTGTTTGCAGTACAATTTGTTAGATGGGAGAGCCAAGGGTGTTGCTCTGGATATGAAACTTGCCTCTGGTTTGTTTTTCTGTTTTTGTTTTCTTTATCCTTTCCTTTTTATTTTTTATTGTAGACTATATTGACATCATTCAACTTTGAATTTGGTAGAAAGAAGACAAACAAAACCCCCACATTTAGCAAAAGATATAGACACTTATTGTTTATTATGTCTCAAAATAACAGCCAAAGCAAAGTTTTAATGGAGAAGAATACATGTATCAGATGCTTTTTTTGTTGTTTTTTTGATTCTTCATATGTGATGTTTATTTTATTACCAAAGAATTTGCTGGATGATGGAGAAAAGAGAGAGAGAAGAAAGACAGAGCTAAATAAAGTTAACTGGAGGTGGGAAAAAAAAATCTTCAAACCCATGCCCCCCCCCCACACACACACACTCACACACTCACACACAGCTATCTGGTTCAGTTATTTGATAGAAAGTAATATGTACCAAACATCCCTGCTTCCTTCCCACCTCCGGTCTGGACACTAGCTGTCCTGAGTTCGACTCTCACCTCCACCACTATATGACCATGATTTATCAACCTTTCTATCTCTCTAAAATGTGGATAATTATATGTGCCCTATCTATCTTCCAAATTCATTGTGAAGATTAAATATGATAACAAAAATGAAAGGACTTTCAATTCTAAAAGAAAAATGTTCTCATGACTGCCAAAATTATTATTCGATCCACTTGAAGACCAAATGGATATTCTTGGCAAAGCCTGAATTTATTGCCTCTTCCAGCCTTATATGAATGGCCACCATTTATTGTAGCATTTATTGCTACAAAACACCATGCATGTTGCTTTATATAAATTATTCCTAATTCTCACAATGACTCTGCAAAATCAACTTTATCATCCCTATTTTACAGAGAAGTCACTGAGAAGGAAAAAGACTGAGTGAGCACTATCTGCTCGACTCAAGCTGGAGCCTGAAAATCGCACAATTTGCAAGTGGCAGGGCCAGGATTCTCTGCCAAAGTCAAGTTAGTTTTTCTTTCCCTCCCCTCCACTAAGATTCTCCTGGGATTTTTTAGACACACACTTGTCTGCATTGCCCTCCCTCTCCCCCATACCAAGGGTATTGAGTAAATTAGTCATTTGGTTTAAAAAAAAAGTCAATCTCAACCATTATTAGCTGGCACTTGGGCTTAATCAAAAGAATTGTTTGAGAGAATTTTTCGGTTTTCATCTGGTTATTAGTGAGCTCTGAGTTTCTGTGCAGATGGAATTACAATGAACCAACAGTGTTCTCTACACAGTTTTGCAAACCTAAGTACAACCGTTTTCTCATTTAATCCCCAGCTTAGTGCTGGTGCTTGGTGATGACAAACAAGGGTTTTCTACTTGCTCCTCTGTTCCAGTTCATCTGAGACCCAGAGCACTCAAGGACATCTGGTCCCTCACCAAGTTCATCTGCCTCTCCACTGATGGGAATGGGTGTGTTGGTATGAGGGCACACAGAAGATGGAGTTCAGGAAGATAGCACCGATGTCTAATTATTTTTTAGCCTCTCCTTTAAAATTTTCTGTTTTGCTAATGCTTTACAATGTATCTGAGTTATTAGCACAATTGTAGATATATTGGAAGTGTGTGCTCAAAAATTTTTCCCTGAGCAGGGATGTGATAAAAATGATGTTTGGAAGCCACTGACACAGGGCAGTAGAGGCATTTGGCCCCAGGCACGGGCTTGGATCAGAGTTTTTAGAACTCCTGGTATGGCCTGTGTTCTTCATAACTGCCGCGCTAGTGATAGTTCTTTGGCTAAGTAGGATAAGAACAACGATAACATTTCATTTGTTTTCCCTCCTGTTCATATATCAGGATTTACCCAAGGAAATGAAACAATGTATTTGTACCAAACACCCCATTTTTCACCGCTCACTCTAGTAGTAACTGTGCAAGGGGGACATATCTACCCGGGGAGGAGAACTGACAACAATCCTGAAAAGGCTCAGCTTCAACTGGCCTTTCTCACGGAGCAAACCAGAATCACAGCACAGAATCCCAGGAGCTCGGAGCCAGAGAATAACCAGATAACACCGAAAAATTCACTCAAGCAATTATTTTTGATTAAGCCTATTTGGTGTCTAATAATGATTGAGATGAATTTACTTAAACCAAATGACTAATTTTTAATGCTCACTTTTCCAGTTAGTGACCGTCATGACTCCTCACGTGACCCCAAGTCACCTTGAATTCACCTTAGTTTCCTAAACAGGCAGGCATATTCCATTCATTATGCACGGAGCTCTTTTTGCCGTGGTGAGCATTGTCTCACCTCCTCTTGACTTCTGTTAATCTGACAGCCACACAGTCCTGTCTTGGGGAATATTGCAAAGCATCTCCAATTCAATAGCATTTCTGTGGTCGAGGGGCTTTATGTAATTACGGAAGTTCTGTAGTTGATTTGAATGTTCTATCCCTGTTGTGGAATTATGTTTGGACTTCATCCTAAAGGACCAGGAAGGAATTGTGTTTGTTTTGTTTGAACATTTCTTATCACAGAACTATGCTGGAGACAGACCCCAATGACACCAACACTCAAACGGCACCTTCCCATGTAATATTGATTTATAAAACAACAGTGCACAGCTGCCAAGCTTCACTCTTGAATAGAGAAGGTCTTCAATTCCCAACAAATTACCGGCGTTTCTACCAATGTACAAATTAGAGTTTCCTCCGAATGTCTCACGGTTCTTAATATTCCAGTCACCTTCCTCTTCAGCCTTCCCTCTTGAAATATGTGTGTGGGGAGGAGGGGGGAGCGAGAAAGTAGAGCATTTGCAAAATTGGAGTTAAAAAAATCTAGATCAACTTTTATCCTTAGGCAAATTATGCACAGAGTTAAATTAAACCACTATATGTACTTGTAGATTGAAGAATCAGAGGTGGAGGAGGGGTCAGAGACACTGAGATCAAAGTTTCTGTTCTTTGAACAAAATCCCTTTGAAAAGCCCCCATGCCACCTACTCTGCTTGTTAATGTTTTGACTGGGAGTGTCTAGCAATGTCATCAGCAGCAGAATATGTTTCATACCATATTTTTTTTTTAATTTTCTCTGAGCAGCCATCTCTACTTAGTAGAGCACCAGATCCTTCGCCAGCTCCGTTCTATGTCTCTTAAGGGAATATTTTTGTTAATTGCAAATATTTGATTGACAAACATAGGATGCAATTAGCAGTCAGGCACAGTAGGAATGTGCAGTGAACTGGATCCCTGAACCAACGGATCTCAACTCTCTCAGCTTGATCTGAAATCGACTAGAGCATTGCAACCATATGTTTGCCTCAAACTTCCTCTTTCCTGTGAACATTGTTATTTCCCCAAACTAGCTTCTTTTCACATTGGTTTACCAAGGGAGCTAATTCCTCTCTGATCAAGCCAAATAAAGAAAGAAAATTCTTCACAAGTTTCAGTCTGGCGGGGCTCTTTGACCATGGCGGTAAAATTAATGTGGACAAGATTATACATGCCAGTTATTCCTTTCCAAAGCCCTGGGTGGAAAGAGAGCCTGACCTCTTTTGAATTCAAGCATTTTTTTTTTCCAAAGCTATTTAAAACAACCTGGCACCATCTGATTATCTTTATCAATTACATTTTGCTTCTTTCTACCTACAGCAAGATGAGTCCTTTGTTTTGGCTTTTTGCAGTACAGAAAGTTCTGTTTTTTTAACACAGACGAGTCATTATGAAAGGTATTCCTTATGCCACAAAGCAGTTGGGGGTGCTGAAAAGTCTGATACTACCAGATATTCTGTATCCCCCCTCCTCCTCAGGGAATTAATTAAAACTCACAGAATTTGGGGAGCGGAAGGAAGGAAACCTCAAAGCCTTAAATTCTGGCTTTAAAAGTCTCAAGAAAACTTAAGCTGTTTTCATACCTATATGATGTAAAACAGCAGAAAGTTGAAAACACTGAAACAATCTCATTGAACCGGGTTCAGAGCATTGAAACATGAGCTGTCAGTTTCTTTTCACTGATTGATGCCATTCACATGCATTTGGGGGGGATGGGATATACACAACGAGTTACTCTCTCTAAATGATAAGCAAACAGATATCAACACTGTGGATAAAGAGATAAGAAACCTCTCAAGGCAGGAGGACAGCATACTGCATGCTTAGGGACAACCCGCAAGTACCTGGCAAATGATGTGGGGCCTTCAAGGAAGATGGGGAACCCGAAACCCAGGGAGATTTTAAATTAGTTCAAGGACACACTGGAAGTGCTCGGTGATATGGAAATACAGGGCAGGAATCCTGACATGCAGCCTATGAATCCAGAATGCTTGTCAAGTCTGTCAATTATAATGTGCCACACTCCAAATAAAGCTTTAAAAACGGGCATCTTAAGGCTGCAAGGCGCCACTGTGGTTCATCTTGACCATCCTCCTTCCACTAGAAAAGCTGCGATTAATTTTTTAAAAGTGGCGGTCTGCTCCAAACATACAAATAAACGGTGTTCTCCGTGTTTGGAATAGAAATAAAACTGTGGACGAGTGAAGGAGGAATCTGGGCAAATAAAAGGACGATCTCCCGTTGTCTGGCTCTTCTCTTGTTTCTATCCCCTTGGAATGATCACCCCAAGCTCCGTGACCATGAAAATAAGAGGGGATAGCTCAGTCTCAAGGTGAAAGCACTGACATCGCAGGCTTGTGGGCGGCTCTGTGACTTCTGCCATTAGTCAAGACTGTGTCTACAGCGATCACAAGAGCCAGAGTCCTTTACGTCATGTAAACCCACCTTTTGTCTGGGGGTCCTAGATCCTTGGAATCAGACAGGTTTTTGAGGTGGAAGGGATCGGAAAGGAAATCCACCCATCCAACAGATGAGGCATCGGAGGCGCAGAGAGCTGGTACCTGCTCTGAAGAACTGGAAGACACTGCCCAAGTCTACTTCTGCATGGACTGATGGTTTTAGCCCCATGACTCAGAAAGAGTAGGGAGAAGGAGAAATCAATGCAAAGAAAAATAAATCAAAGCAGCTACACAGGTACGGGCGGCAGGTTAGGTGACAGCTTTCTGAGGTGAACATTTTGCAAGAAGGGGTGGGTGACTGGCAAGGGAAAGGGGTGTGTGCTTTTCAGATGAGAACAGGATTACTCCTCAGATGCTGGGCCCTAACCAGAAGCTTGCTTTCTTTTTTACGGGGCTCGATCTCACAACCCTGAGATTGTGACCTGCGCTGAAATCAAGGGTCGGCTGCTTAATGGACTGAGCCCCCCAGGCGCCCCACCAGCGGCTTTCTGATAGGAAGTCAGATAGCACATCTGGTGGGATTGCTACATTTTTCAGATGTGTATTCACCTCTGTGTGGTCTTCAGAGAAGATCGCTTGCCTTCAGGGAATCAAGCTTCTTTTCAGACTTTGCTCAGTTTGCAGCTTGTTTGCTAAAGCTCTGGTCTCCATAGTTTACAGCCAAGATTTTAAAGACCTTGTATTGTAGGGAGCTTTTTTTCTTTACAGCCTTCTTAGGGGTGTGTCTGCCACTCTACCAGAGCTTCTCAAACTTAAGTGCGCATCAGAATCACCCCCTTCAAGGCCTGTTAAGATGCAGATTTCTGGGCTTCACCTCCTGATTTTCTCATTCAGCAGGTTTGCCATGGAGCCCAGAATCTGCGTCTCCAACGAGTTTGCAGAGGCTGCTGATAATGCTGACCCAGGGACCACACTTTGAGAACCACTGCCTTTTATATAGAAGCAATGCTCGGTGTATGATATTGACTAAAAAATCCTTGACTTCAGCTGTATAGCAGTAGATAATAAAAGAGTCAGCGAGAGAAATAGTGCCCGGCATGTATCAGCTGTTCACAATAAATGTTTTTGATTGATTGAATTGAGGCTCAATGTCACCCTCTATTTGCTTATATAGGCCAAAAACACAGTTTATGGGGCTGAACAGGTTCCAAAACATTTCTCTTCTGGCCATTCCCCAGGCTGGATTCAAATTGTGGCAGTCTAACTCTGTGAAATTGGGGAGCTTTCCCGTAGTCTAACATTTCTTTTTTTTTTTTTTTTAAGATTTTATTTATTTATTTGAGAGAGAGACAGTGAGAGAGAGCATGAGCGAGGAGAAAGTCAGAAGGAGAAGCAGACTCCCCGTGGAGCTGGGAGCCCGATGCGGGACTCGATCCCGGAACTCCGGGATCATGACCTGAGCCAAAGGCAGTCGCTCAACCAACTGAGCCACCCAGGCGTCCCCGTAGTCCAACATTTCTAAAGCTTAGTTTCCTCAGTTACAAAATTGGAGGAAAGGGGGATATTATGAAGATTAAATAACATAACCATTATTGCAATTCTTCTCAGCATAGTGGCTGCATGCAAAAATATTCATTTCTTTAGATATAACGACCAAGGAAAATAAGTTTTCCGTAAGTAACAGAGATGAATAGGAGGCATTCTTTAATATTAAAAGTGCACCTTAAGTTAGGCCTTACAATCCAGTTCTCTGTAGAGAATCTACACGTAGCCTATGTTCTGATGGGACTCCGCTGTGGTGGAAAAAAAAAAAAGCATAGAAAAAAAAACATCACCTGCACTAAAAAATATTTTTATTAGAACATTTGATGCAGTTAATCAGTTTGTTCTAATTTATGGAGAATCACTAAATGGTTTAATGGGTCGGCACGTAACGAATAAATAATGGGAAACTTTAAAAACCAGTGTACTAAGTGGCCCAGATGTTCATCAGCTGTTTTGAAGCCTGTACACCTGTGGCTTAGTACTAAAAAGTGAATAATATTCCATGTACCTTTGTTAGCCTTCTTGCAGAAATATATTTTAAAAATCTTAAAGAACAAGAGCCTAAAAAGAACACATCGGAACAGGCTCACGGTTAGTTTTGACATATGTTGATATCCTTCAAGTCAGATATTTATACCTTTGGTTCTTTATATAAAGAAGAAAAAAGACTCATTTTTCTAAACAAGTTCCAATCATTGAAAACCTGGAAGAATAAGTAGATGATGTAATTCCATGTAACAAATATACTATATATGTATTTACTTTAATCTAACTTGACTAAGAAAAAACTTACATGGTTCTTACTATGTTCCAGGCATTATTTTAAGTTCTTTACAAATATGCACCCATTTAATCCTCAAAATAGCCCTATGGGATAGATATAATTAACATCACCTCCACCGAACAGTTAAGTGCAGCACAAGTAAACTAATAAAATTGCTATTAAATGGCGTAGTTGGGATTTGAACATAGGCCATCTGGTTCTGAGTCCCTGCTCACTGCACCCTACCTTCCAGTCGCCCACCCAGTGGTCAACACTGGACTGGATGGTGCAAGGGATAAATGACCCTGCCTTCATGGAACTTACAACCTCTGGGATTAAGAAAGTTACCAGAATTCATTAAGTGACAAGTGCCAGTGTTTATGGTGTATAGATAGAGGCCACAAACTGGAGGAACCACAGATCAAATAGGGCTTGTGGATATGTTTTATTTGGCTCATATAATATTTTGAATGTTTTGAGCTACTGGTTTAATAAGGAAATATTTATATTAATATTCCAGATTGTTAGCTGTGAAAAACTCTTCAGTATCTACATGAAACAATCAGATGGTACTAAATCCTCTCCTGTTTGCTCCAGTCCCTGGCAGATACTCACACAAGACTTTTACACATATGCACGCCAACTAGTTTGCTTAGCCCCTGAGTTGACCCAAATATATACATGCATATATACCTATATATATTATATGTCCCATGAAAGGGATGTGGGGAGCCATGGGGAAAGTAGTTGCCTGGAATATTCGTAGAGCTCCAAGAAACAAAATGTTATTTGCACTGAACTTCAAAAGAAGAGGAGGACAGGTGGTTGTAACAAGACTTGGACAAACCATCTGATTCCTCCTGATACCCTAGGCTGTATCCATGCAAAATATCTCCTAAATTCAAACAAATATTGAATCAGCATTACAGTTTTCTGATTGTTGCTTTTGTGGTGACTACCATTTAGCTAGAGTCAAAATATTATTGCCTGCATAGTGAATATTGCTTATTTACTAAAGTATTGTTAATCTTATTTCTCTGTACTGGAAAGAAAGCTCCCTCTAAAATGCTCGCTCTACTAACACAGAGATCTGTTTGTTCCGATCAGTGCCACATTTCTAGAACTAACACTGTGCCTGCAATGTTAGAAGAACTCAATAATGTGAGAGAGGGGGTAGGAGAGAAAGAGAGGGAGGGAGAAGGGAGGGAAAGGAAGGAAGGAAGGAAAAAAGGAAGGAAGGAAGGAAGGAAGGAAGGAAGGAAGGAAGGAAACCATAGCATCTGGTGACTCATTTCCCTGAGAGCCTTCTCCCCCACTTCTAGGCTGCTGACCACAGGCAAAAAGAGTACAAGAACTTAGTGGGAATTGTAAAGCTGTACAAGTGCTTTCCATGTTCAGTAAAGGTCAAATTTGTAACTTGTTTTAAGAATCAGGCAGAGCCATAGTTTCTCAAGGTGTGGTCCCTAGACTGACTACATCCAAATGAAGCACTTGCTAGAAATGTCAGCTCCCCCTGCCCTACCCCTTATCTAATGGCACACAGGAGACGACATTTTCCCATGATGGGTAATTCCGTGATACACAAAACTTCGCACACCAGACGTTGGTAGAACCATCATTAGTAAAGGAGAGGGCTTAGCATCTCAAGTCTGTGAGTCTAGAGTCACAAGATTCACACAATCCAATTCAATTCAGTTGAGGTAGAAATTATACAGTGGCTTTTGAATAAACGTTAACTCAGTCTCTCACTTCCTGATTCGAGTGACCTTTTACCTGGCAGGTGAGTGCTTTGTTAATACAGGTTTCTGTTACCATGTCTCTGCCAAAGTGTTGCTAAAATCCGTCGGACCAAAGACGAGTAAATTGGTTGCTTTATTTATTTGTTCAGTGTAACTAGGAAACATGCTTTACTACCGAAGGTGCAAAATTTAGTTACATTTGACTGATTCCATGGTTTCAAAATGAATTTGCATATGCCTTTATGGGCATACTTGTGCCCAGCTGGGCCACAGACTTCGTCACTTCCTACTGCCTATCACCAGGCTCTTCGACACACTTAAGCACAACTCTACTCAGTATGGCACCCTGAGTCCGACCATTTCTTACCATCCTAGCCCAAGCCATTATTACTTCTTACCGAATTACTGCTATAACGTAATTATTGGTCTTTCTGCTTCCCTCTTGCCTCCTTAACTCTATATTCTTCACCCATGGGTCAGATGATCCTTTAAAAACAGCTCATAACCCTCTCATGGCTTCCCATCTCACGGGGATGAAATCCAATGTTCTTATCATCAAATTCATTTATGCTGTTTACAAAAAATATATATAGTTCCCTGCTTAATGGTAGGATTGTACTCTTGCCCACAGCTGTCCATTCTCCCCGCCCACCATCACTGAATGTGGCCGTCTGATTAGATCTGGCCAATGACTGGTTTACATAAGTAATGTGTCCCTTCCTCACTGGGACACTCATTACTGACCAGGAGAGCCTTCAGAGATTTTTTTTTCCCCTGCCACTATGACGGGCAATTCCTGAGAGAGGCTTTTCTGTCCCCCTGCTTCCCAGGACAAGGCTGACAGACTACAGAGCCTTCGTACTAACTGTGGTAGACATGGTGTGAGAAAGAAAGAAAAAAAATTCCCCAGTGTCTTCAGCCACTGAGACTTCAGGATTGTTACCCCACCATGATCCTGCATATCCTGATGCAACTCACGTTTATCTCTACGGCCCGCTACGATCTAACCCCCACTGACCTCTGTGAGCTTTCCCCTCACCTCTTTTTTCCTTTCCCATTCTGTTTTGCTACACTTGCTGTCCTAGAGTATATCAGCTTTATTTCCAACTGGGGATCTTTGCACTGGTCAAAAATGCTTTATGGCTATATCTTTACATGCTGCCTGACTTCATCCAGACCCTTGCTCTACCTTCTCCTTCTTACAGAGGATGCCCCTAGCTGTCTGATAACATTGTCCTTTATTACCTTCTTCATTCGTCCCTTTTTAGTTTTCTCTGTACCTTCTATAGTTCTTCTTTATGATTTTACATTCTGTCTCTGAAGCCAACATGTGAATTCCCTGAGGGCAGGGACTTTTTTGTTCGCAGATGTTTTCCCAGCACCTTGAACAGTGCCTGGAGTAGAGGATTACTAAACATTAATATTTGTTGAATGAGAGGTGCCTGGGTGGCTCAGTTGGTTAAGTGTCTGCCGTTGGTTCAGGTCATGATATCAGGATCCTTGGATTGAGTCCAGCGTCGGGCTCCCTGATCAGTGGGGAGCCAGGTTCTCCCTCAGCCTGCCTTTCCCCCCAGCTCGTGTGCTCTATCTCGTGCTCTCTCCCTCTCAAATAGAGAAATACAATCTTTAAAAAGGGATTTGTTGAATGAATGAGTTTATCCGGGCATACCACCTAACCATCAGCGTTCTTATCTGAAAGTATGGATGAACAGGGCCCCTGACCTACCAATAAGGCTAAAATACACTTTTAGAAGTCTACAACATAATGTGTTTTATGGTCTCACCAAAATGCCAGGTTCATTCTAAGGCATCAAGAAGAAACATCCTAACAATAAAGGACTCATCTGAGACCAGTGGGTTTGGCTTCTTTGGTTCCTTGGGCATTTTATATCCTCACTTTTATGCTTTGTGTCGCAAGACTTTCAGAAGACAGAGTGAGAGCCAGCAGGCACTGCAACACTGCACATGAAGTAGAGATCCTTCCTTCTTCTCAAAGGGGGAACTGTTTATCATGTATCTTGAAAGCACCAGCAGAGTTTTGCTTTGTCATACAAAGTTTATTGATTCTCTTAAAGCAGCCTTGTTTGAAAATTAATTTGGAATTTAAGCAATGACCTCTTTGAGAAATAGTGAACATTTAATTTTTTATGCTGAGCTTTCTGAACATTTAGTAATGGGGCATGAGTCACACTGAAATAGAAGCTTCATTTTCCACTCTGAATTTTACACAATACAATTTTACCTATAAAAGACAGCACATCTCAGTAAACTCTGGAAATGTAAATTTATAATTTCCCCCTTCTTATAGTTGGTCATACAATACAATTACCATAAGAAGATTGCTTTAAACATGCAATTATAAATATGGCATGATTCTATAAATTATCTGTAATTTATTTATAAATCTTCTGCTAGGGCTAATGCTTAACACACGCACATTTTTTTTTATATTCCCTTTCCCTTTAGTTCTGCCATATCATTAGATAAATATACTTAATGAGGGTTTATTATGGAAATAAAATAATCTAAACAGCATTGTATGGTCTACTGTATTATGAAAGAGTTATTTTAAAAGCCTATTAAAGTCCCTGCTTGGGTCTGTCCAAGATTGTGTGAATGAGGAATGATAACCTAAAAGAAAATTCCTATTTTGATTTTTCAGTCAAATACATTCTCTTGTATTATTCAATCAGATCAGCTCTTTTCTCTTTCTGCTACTCCTTGTCTATAAGTCACAGTTGGATAAAATTATACGTCAAAAGAATAATTTCTTCTTCATGACACTGTCAGAGGTATTAAAAAAGACCAGATAGAGAGTCAACTTCTTCAACTTCTGTACTAGAAAGGCAGAAGAAAAACACAGTTCTCTATAAATGACTGCTTTGAGGTCTAAGCATCAGTATTTGTGTTTGTGTGTGTGTGTGTGTCTTAAGAAATGTGTTAAGAATTTGTAGCTAGAACTTGCAAGGTGTATATGTCATAGGGAGATCTGATGTTGTTTATTGTCAAAGAGGTATACTTTAACCTTACTGACAAAAGGGCACTTCAGTTTTGATTTATAAAATGGGATTCCTGGGGCGCCTGGCTGGCATCTCACTTTTGTCTTTGGCTCAGGCCGTGATCTCAGAGTCATGAGACTAAGCCACTTGGCAGGTCCCATGCTCAGTGGGGAGTCTGCTTGAGATTCTCTCTCCCTCTGCCCCCACTCTGCTCTTTCTTTATCTAAAATAAATAAGTAAAATCTTTTTTTTTTAAATGGTACTCCTCCAATAAATGAGGCATGGCAGACTACTTATGACATTTTTGTAATACAGAAAGGACTCAATATGCCCAACCCCAAACTATTTGATGTAATTCACCCACCTTACAATGCTCTTCAAATAAAAAAAGCAAACATCAGTCAAACTAATCCCCATGACCTGAGTTCTGGGATTCTATCTTAATCATCTCGGAATCCTTAGCACCAATATATACCCTTCACCTGCCAGCTGCTAATTAGGATATACTGTATACAAAATGAGATAAGTGACTGATCACCAGAAAGGCATTAGAACAAAGATGGAGGAGAACTCAAAAAAATTCTCCTGGGATCCCACACTATATGTATGTACCTACATATATGGATAAAGATGATCAGAGACAAAAAGGAGCAGGTAATGTTGGAAACAGTTTAGCTTGATATCACAGGTGATCCCAATATGTGTCTGATTTACAAGGCATTAGGCATCCCATAGTGATAACATCTGCACAGGTGACTGTATCCCCCCCCTTTTTTTAAGATTTTATTTATTTATTTGACAGAGAAAGACACAGTGAGAGAGAGAACACAGGCAGAGGGAATGGGAGAGGGAGAAGGAGGCTTCTCGCAGAGCAGGGAGCCCAATGTGGGGCTCGATCCCAGGACCCTGGGACCATGACCTGAGCCAAAGACAGAGGCTTAACGACTGAGCCACCCATGTGCCCCAGCCCCTTACTTTTTTACCTAGTGTTTTAAGGACAACATAGGGCAATGGTTTTCAAGAAAACCTTCTTCTCCCTTTAAAAACAAATTTTTAAATTTTTAAAGCAAAGCTTGCATTACCTCCCCTAGAATAAAATCTTACTCAAAATTTCAACCTCAGCATATCAAAAAAAAGAAAATAAAGTACAGATGGAAGACCCACTCTGCTGGCTTCACATTACTCAACACATACGTATTCCCCATGGCAGTGTCCAAGGTCTTTATAGAGAACCTCAGGGCTCCTACTTAGAAAAGCAGTAGTAACTCAGATCCATAGGAAATGCATAGCTTTCAGTTGTAGCCAACCGATGTGTGTGTGCTTGTGTGTGTGTACGTATGTATGTATCTCGATGTTACATTCACTAAAGAAATGAACACTCAATTATATATTAATATTAAACTTGGACTATATGTTTGTCCAATTATTTTGTTTGTTAAATTATTTGTGCAGATCTACATAAATAGACCATTCTTAACTGGTTGGTAAGGACAAATAAAAAAGATAGAAACCATAATTTGGTTCCATATTGTGACTGTGGAAAACAAGGAGTGATAGATTTTTCCTCTATTGGACATATTTTCAGAGTTATGCATGGGGATTTATGTGAATACCCCATGCCATTTATAACAGTGCTACAAATAACAAGGATTATGCTCATTAGCAAACACTGCTAATTTTCGAAAGGAGATAGGCAGACGTGGCAGAATGAAAGTCTCTTTGGCTGAAGAGACAAACCTGGAAATGGGAATCTGTATCTTGGTCTTGTGACTGTTTAGTGCGGTGTTTCATGAGAGGGATGGGGGGAGAGAGAGAGAGAGAGTGATAGAAAGAGAGAGAAATGATGCATTGTGTAATATTTTACGAGCCCCACAAAGAAATCTGATGTTCGTCTTAACCAGACACAGCTATGATTTTGCCATTTAGTTTCTCAGAAATATTCATTGTATCCGAAGAACTTTCCACTCTAAGAAACTAGGGCCACATGTGACAGGGAAGGGAAGGGAACAAAACAGTTTTCTTAAAAAAAAAAAAAAATATATATATATATACACATACATATGCATATATATATGTATATATATATTTTTTCCTCTACCACTGTTTGGACCAAAAAAATGACATGAAGGAAAGACAGCTTTTTATAAGGAATTAAAACTTGGTTGTCAAGTTGCCCTCGATTTTCCTCAATCCCCATCTTACCCCCATTTTCTCATCTGTAGCGCTTGTGTTGTGCTTGCTGTTGCTTTTCTCAAGGATAATTTTTGCTTCTAAATACTGAGAAAGAATAATCAGGTGCTTGAGGAGTGGTGTCTCTGTTCCTCTCTCCGCATGTGACTGCATTCTGTCTAGGGCTTTGTCCTGGTGCCTCCAGAGCAGACTTCCTGGGCTTTCTTTGTTGTCCTGGCCTGATAAATAAACAGCACAAAATTACCGAACTTATTATGGTAATTGAGCGAAGGAAACGGAATGCTGAGCCTGGCCGCCCCCCCATCCAATCTATTACACTGCCATTGCCAAAGTTGGCGAAACCTGGGCTCACCTCAGACGCTCCTGTCACGTCGCCCCTCGCCTGTGCCCCTCCTCTTTCCTCCCACAGCCCCCCACCCTCCTTGATGATTGTTTTCTGTCCGTCTAGAGCCGGGTGTCAGTTCATTTAGATTTACATCAAGTAGTAAATTAAAATAATCACTCAGCAAACACTCCGAGCTCAGTTTTCCCTTTCAGTCAGGAGTTGCGCGAGCTGCTTGAAGCATTCAAGCAGAAAATATTGCTGTCTAGATATTTGTCCTCTGGGTGATAAAGGAGGCATTGTCTTGGGACCCACTCAGGCCTCGGAGCCGATAGTCGTTGTGCATCACAGCTGTGAAGTGCGCTTTGTTATGTGTCTGAGGACTCGGGTTCAGGACCTTGTTTCTCTTGAAATACCAGACTGATCAGAGCTGCATATGTTCGGGGGAAAGCAGGGGTCGGTGGTTCTCTGTCCACATTTTTACTAGATTATTCTTGGACAGAACTCTGGGAAAATACCCTGCAGCCTAAACCATCCCAGGAGTTTTGCTTTGTTTTAATTCATTTCCTTTCTTTCTCTTTCTTGCATTTTTTTTTCTTTCCTCCTTCATATTCTGCATTGTTACAGTCCTAGAAAATGCTGGAATTTATCTGCATGAGTCAGAAACAAAGGCTCACGGCACTGCTTTGAACCCAGTGCCATAATGTACCAAGTTATAAACCTGTTTCTTTGTGCTCTCATTACAGTACATCTATCTGCCCATTTAGAAATCAAAATGCAGAGTTTGGTCACCTGGGAGGGTGGGCTAAAGAGGTTGGGGGTTTTTTTGTTTGTTTTTTTACCATTTGCAAATGATCAATGGAATCTTGAAACAAAACAAGGAGTTGATGGGGGGTGAAAGAATCGGGAGTTTTTGTTCTGAATGAAAATTATTTCTAGAAAAGATACAAATTATCCTTTGTAAGTTTCTAAGCCATTATTACATTTTTATTACAGCTTTTTTGTAGGTGTGTTATTGCTAAGAGTGTTTGAAGGAGGAAAATATTTGTTGCTCTAAGTAGTCAGAGAAAAACATCAAATGATAAGGAGCTTGGTGGTAGGCATCTGAAGGGAAATCAAAATTTTTACTCAATTATCTGAATTTTTCCATGTGCTTGGCTAATTGACTGCTGTTATCAATTTTCGGCCAGATATTCAGCATCATGTTATGTTTGTATCTAAGCCAAGGTATCTATAGGAAATGGGATACTTGATACATTCCTGATGTCTGTGGTATGGCAAATATACACCTCCAATTACAAAATTCCCTATTTGTACATGGAAATGGAAGTCGTATAATTAGCAAAAAAAATCTCTATGAAAGAAATGGGATGGACACGTATGTATTTTACACACACGTGTATGGTCACACACCACTGTCTTGTGAAGGAATGACTTCATATTCTGGAATTAAAATGCGTTCTCCTCTGAGGTGCTCTCAGTCAGAGGCAACTGAAGCCGGGGCTCCCTCCCTGTGACCCCCACCACAGCAGCTGTAAAGCTCACCCATCAGACCATAGGAATCTTCAGTAAAGTTGTATCTCTAATAGCAAGAGGTGTCATTGCACTATAGCCATGTTAAGCCCTCAGATCATGCCAAGGCCTGTCCAAGTAGAATCACCAGGCCAGACAGTAAGATCATAGATTGATTCTAGTCATATACATATTATAGTTTGTTGTCTTGTGTCTGGTAGGTACTGCTTTAGTTCAGAATTAAAGGTTGAGGGGAAAAAAAAAAAAAAACACAGAATATTTGGTTCTGATTTGCTTGGGCTCTAGGGTCAGATAGCCTTATTTTGCTCTCTGACTTACCAGTGATGGCTGAGTAACCTTGAGCAAGTTACCTAACCACTCTGGGGCTCGATTTCTCTGGGGATACAATGGGAACATTACCAATATGTGCATCATTTGATTTTTAAAATTATTTCGTGAATAGTTCACATTAAGTGCTTAGAATGGTGTCTGGCACACAGCAAATATTCAACAAATATTCTATTAAGAATAGAGAAATCAAAAGTATGATCCCCACATGTATAAATAATCCTAAATCCAGGAAATATGACTTGGGTTGGATAGATGTGTCCTAGGTTTTCCGAATTAGAATCTCGTTTCAGCCATTTACTAATTGTGTGCACGAACAAATTATTTAACTGTTCTAGGTTTTATTTTCTACGTAATAGGATAATAACCATCTCACAGAACTGTTGTGAACATGAAAATAGAAGGTGCCCATAAGCCTCTTAGCATAACGCATGAACAACAGGACCACCTGCAAGGTATGCAGGACCCCAGGCCGAACAAACAAGCAAACAAAATCCAAAATAGCAACAACAACAATAACCTTTCCATCTATCCATTTAAATATTATTACAAAATTCAAGGGCCAATCATTGACATTTTAGAAAAATGGGTAGAGAAGAAAAATAGGTATTTTTTTCTTGTGCAATCACTATATATGAAAATCCTTCAATGTCCAAGCTCCGTTTCTTCCTGCTCAGGTACAGGAATCTTTACTTCATGGTTTGTTTGCTTTTTATTCTTTTATATTTTACTGTTAAAAATTTCCTGTTTCTGACTGCAGTCACAACTCCCACCATGAAAAAAGAGAACAGTGCTGTTCGTTATTGTTTATAATGCCATGACTCTTCAGAACGTGTATGCACTTCCCTGGTACCATTTTTTAAAAAGGCTTATTTATTTTTGTGAGAGAGAGAACATGCGTTGGGGGAGGGACAGAGGGAGAAGGAGAGAAGTAGACTCCTCGCTGAGTTCAGAGCCCAGAGGGCAGAGCTAGACATGTCTCCCGATGCTTAGATCATGATCTGAACTGAAATCAAGAGTTGGATGCTTAGAATAAGATAAAATAAAATAAAATAAAAATAAATAAAATAATAAATAAAATAAAATAAAGTAAAATAAAATAGTTGGACAGTTAACCGATTAAGCCACCCGGGCACCCCTTCTGGTACCATTTTTTATTTTATTTTATTTTTTTTAAGATTTTATTTATTTATTTGTCAGAGAGAGCTAGAGAGAGAGAGCACGCCCACAAGCAGGCAGAGTGGCAGGCTCCCTGACAAGCAAGGAGCCCGATGTGGGACTCGATCCTGGGACCCTGGGATCATGACGCGAACAGTGGCTTAACTAACCGAGCCACCCAGGTGTCCCTCCGGTACCATTTTTTAAATGTTAGTTACAACATTTCTTATGTCACCTCATCATCCACTGTGCTGTCCATGAGTACTGGTTTCTGATAATTTTCTCAAAAGTTGTTTCTGTGGCTCATTGATGAAAAGCACAAATGTGAGTCTTGCCCAGAGTATGCAAGATAATGTGAAGGATAACTTGTTCTCTGATCATGGTAAGTTACAGTGCAGAATTCTATAGTCGGCATGTAGAGCAACATATCTACCAACCATGCTTTCTCTTGAATGGTGAGGCTGTAACCATTACATCCCCTGAATGTGATCTCTTTCACTGTTGTCTGCACCCCTGTCTTCTACACACATTCACCAGTAAACAAAGGACAAGCAGCTGAGCAAGAATGGTCCCATTTGCATAAGAATTGAATGTCCTTGAATCAGTATGGCATACACCTACCTGGGATAGTGTGATGTGAACATATCAATTAATCAGTGAATCAGAAAATTAATGCAAAGGACCTATTGGCATTGTGGAGAAATGATCTTGGAAGCCTTCAGAGGAGATTGCTGTGGCCACGTGAAAGCATGTCTGACACATGGCACAGAGCCTGTGGAAGGGATGGGGTAACTACTTTGAATGCCAACAATGATGGTGGACACGATGGGTAAATGATATCTGTAGTTGTCCTCACCACTCTTATGTACCACAGACTGAAGATGTCACTGTGGTTGGTCAGAACATGGATGGATGAGAGTTCACACATGGGCCACACACATGGCTCAAGTCAAAGGCTGGCAGAGGACTGTAGGTAGCCTACAGTCCTAAGTTCCTCCTGTGTCTGAATTTAGAATCATACCATTCTGACATGAGACCCCAAAAGAAACATTGCACTGACTGGCGGGGGAAGTCTGGAATTGGCTGGCTTTGTGGCCCCAGGACAGCCCAGGTTGACCCCATGAGCTTAAGCCCCAGAGCTCCCAGGGCATCTGGTTGACCCCATAATTGCAGGGAATGTCATACCAAACCAAAGGGGAGAAACAGGTCAGGACTCAAAAGGATCCCAACTGGGGCTCAGCTAGACCTGCTAACACTGCCAGTGAGAGACTAACAAAAATCTGAGGAAGTCACCCTGTGGCTGGAATGGGATTTTCTTTTTAGGTAAGGAGAGAGGAGTGAAAAGGATGCACATATGAGGCAGAGGCAAAAGAAAGAGAGGAATACACATGGCAAATAGTTGAAAAAAAGTGCAGGGAGTAGGCTCTGGGCCTGTGCAGGAGCTGTTGAGGGTACTGAAGCAGATGCAGATAGAGACTAAAAGTGAAACTGGGAAGTCAGTGGAGGCCAGGTTTTAAGAGCTTTGGGTAAAAAATATATCTCTATAAGTTTAGGGGCTTATTCTATGCCAGACTATGGGCAATGGAGATACGATTCCAGGTTTGGAGGGAAAAGAGTAGATTGTTGAAAGATTTTCAAGCAGCGTAGTGGTATGTGTTTTAGGAAGTTTCCTCGTACAACTTTAAGGCTTAGATAAGAGTAGGAGAGGCCACAGAGAAGAGAAAGAACAGGGTAAATCCAAGATTCTCACAGAGGTGAGATCAGTAGACTTTGAGAATTAACTGGATGGACACTGGAGAAGTAGAATGGCCATGTGGTGTTACAGTATCTATGAGATTTAGTCATTCATTGAGTCCATGCAATTTTGTTGAGCAGTGTGTCTCCAAGTAGAGAGCTCTGTGAAGAAAATAACAGGAGGAGCAGCAGCTCTGGTGGTGATGGGCTCTCAGGAGGGAGAATCATCTATATGTCAAATATGCAGATTGCCAGGCCTCTCATTGTAGGAGAGGGCTCTAGAGCTCAGAGATCTCTGTTTTTAACATTACCCCAGGTAACACTTTTCATCGGGGAGATCTGGGAAACACTGTATGAAATAATACATTTGATTCTGGATGGGTGGAGATCATCTATATAGATCGGTACTACACATGAACACACATATGGGGGATCCTACTGCATCACATGGGCATCAGAGGCAAAAGATGTTAAAAGGAGGTTTTCTGAGCTACTCTCTGGGGGAAAATAAACCAACCAAAGAAGCTAAGACAGTAAGAAATAAACTCTCCAGAAAGCACCTCTCTGGATATGAGAAACAGAACTAGAAACCTCTGCCAATCGCAACGTCTCATTCATGGACTGAAAGATTGGCTCACCCTTCCATCCAAATCCAGTTTCAGGCTTTAGCATCCGATATGGTGGTTGATATTGTAATTCTTCGTTTTGCAGTGGAGGGCCTGTCTTGAAGCCCACGCAAGGCTTATCCACCACTCCACTGGAAAGCCAATACCAATGAGGGCAAAGAACCTTCTGATCGGAGGGTGGGAGAGAGAGAAGATGGTTTTATCTCTATCGCAGTGCCTTTTATCTTCATTAGGACTGTAAAGCCCATGGGATTTGATTTGGGTGCAGTCCTAAACCAGGACGCTGGTGTTATCCATGCAATCCCCACCTGTCTGAACCATAGCCTACACATTCTGTCCCTGCATGCTAGAACCCTGAACATCTGGATTGTTCCTGGTTTCTACAGCTAAGATCTAGCTTTCTTGCAGAGCTCCATTTATCTTTTTCCTCCCAAAAGCAACACTGTTTTAATCTGACTACTTGATTTCTGTCAAAGTTTTAGTGCATTGTAATGGCTAGTATTTTATCTGACTCAGGTAATATGCATTTTAATGGAAGATGTTTGCAGAGATAGTGCCTGAAGCTAAAAGGGTGACTTTAATGATGGGATTTCAGGTAAAAACAGATATTTTGTTTAGGTGGAGAGAAACTAATTAACCCGGACACACAGAGGATGAATAAGATTTAGGGAACAGTACTCTTTATAATTAAAATTTTAAATTTTTAATTATAAACTCCAAATATCAATGCAGGCAATAACAACTTCTTTATTGGACCATTTAGGACTTTTAAATGAGATAACATATATAAAGTCCCAGCTGTAGGACTTGGAATTCAATAAATACCAGTTTTTTTCCTTAAACCCTTATCTCCATTTGGGTGGATGTGGGTTGCCCTGTGACCATTTGCTGTGTATTTTTTCCAAGTTATTCAGCTCATAATTCTATTTAATTCCAAAGAGATAAGGATGTCAAGAAGGAATTGAGTGCCAAGCCTTAGAACTGGGGATATGTATATACGTACAACCTCATTTGAATATTGGCAAACAGTCCTATAAAAAAGTTATAAAAACACAGTAAAAGCAGTTGCTTTATGGTATAATTAAGGTGGGGATTCTGGAACAATGATCTTTGGGAGAACACCATGTTGTTCCTATGATAATTAAGTTGCTTACTGCCCTTAGAAACAATAAGCCTGACTTGACTTAATTTCAATATCTATAGAGCCTTAAAAAATGTGGAATCTTGCACCTTGCTGGCACCTGGGTACACCAGACTGGTACCCTTATGTTGCCAAGCACTTGTAATACATCATACTCTGCCTGAAATAAATATACTATGAATAAAATGTTCAAGTTGTAGAGCACGGATACTATGGTATTGCTGTTGTTGCCCAAATACCTCTTCCCACTTTAGCTTTCTCTTTCTCAGGGGTACTCTGAATAGCGGAGGGTCATCAAAGAAAACAGTGCGTTGGTGAAACAGCATTAAGCTACCATGCTTTCCTCTTCAACAGCAACTCAAAGGGAATGCATAGGCTGTGCATTGGAAATGCTGTCGACAGTGTTCTGGCCATGCTTAGGTACTCAAATTACTAACCTCGCCAAGGAATGAGTTTGTGAACCTACTTTTCAGAGGTTCTGTCTCTGATATTTCAGAACCATTCAATTATAATTTTGATGCTGCCTTTTATGTGGCAGTCATGGGTTGTCAGCAAAGATAGAATTAAGAGAGGCACGTGAAGTGTGCTGCGGCGCCTCATGCCGAAGGATTTCTATTTCTTTTGTTCATGGTGACAAATGACAGCCTTAAAGATATTTGTCCTGATTCCTCACTGTCCCTATGCAGGTAAAAACTTCCATTGAAGTCAAACAAGCTTCATTGAAGTTAATGGGAAGTAATGCCCTTGAAGGGAAGGAAGACTAGGGTGATTAATTTTAATTAGCCAAACATAAACAAGCATGTGTCTACAAGTAGTGACAGGAAAGTTGTTGTTTGTAACTCCTAACTTAGCTTTAGGGGTCTAGGTATGGCAATTTTTGTAGCGAATCAAATAGAGCTATTTCAACCCAGAAATGTAAGAATGTCCATAAGAAATAAAATCCTTCTCTACAGCTCTACAGCTTTATCTCTCAAAACATTAATCCAGCATATAGCTTTTAAAATATTAGTACATGCCAAACACTTTTCAGGCCTTGAGGATAGAAAGATGAGTACAACTGACTATCCACGTAGAGCTCACATTCAGGCTGTGGAAATAGCTCAGTAAACAATTTTGGTACAGTTCACTCATGGGTGGTACCGTCATTCATTTATTCATGTGTTGATTCATTCAGGAAACACTTAGCAAAAAACTTCTGGGGTTTTCTGCACTGTTCTTGTAACAGGGATGTGCAACATACTGTTGGGATCTAGTGGAATGAGAATGTGATTCGACATTGAAGGGTGAGTTCTAATTATGGAAGGCCTCACAGAGATAGTATCACCTGAGCTCAGTTTTGCAAGAACAGTATTTAGGCTAAGAAAAAAAGAGACCAATGTAGGATATAAAAATGATAAAAGAAGAGGTTTGCAAGCAGAGAAATGCAGCACATGTTCAGAAAAAAAGTGAACTTCTATAGGCGCTTGTGTAAGGCTCAGCAAGCTAGAGCAGCCCTCAGGCCAAATCCAGATCATCAACTATTTCTGTACAGGCTGCAAGCTAAGAATGTTTTTTAACATTTTACATGGTGGAAAAAAAAAAATCAAAAGACTCATTGTCATTGCATGTGAAAATCATATGTAATTCAAATATCCATTTCTATGAATAAAGTTTTATTGGAACACAGTAATGCCTATTTATTTACATACTGTCTATGGCCACCTTTAGGCTATGCAGCTGAGCTGGAAGGTACCAACAGAGCACGTATGGCCCAGACAGCCTAAAATACTTACTGTCTGGCCCTTTACAGAAAATGTTTACTAACACCTACTCTAGTGTATAAGGTACTGGTACACTGAGACGAGATTGTGAAGAATCTTAAATATTATTTGAATAAATTTGGACTTCGCCTTGCTGGAACCAGTGAATACAAAAGTTTAAGGATTTACTTTTATGTTATAAAATAGTGTTTTGATGTGGGGTGCCTGGGTGGCTCAGTGGGTTAAGTGTCCGACTGACTTTTAGCTCAGGTCATGATCTCAGGGTCATGGGATTGAGCCTCACATTGGCTCCATGCACAACGCAGAGTCTGCAAGGGATTCTCTCTCTCCCTCTCCCTCTGTCCTTTCGCTGATGCTCTCTCTCTCAAATAAATATATACAATCTTTAAAATAAAATAAAATAGTTCTATGATGAATTTCGTATTCATTACATTGATAAAGTCTTCCATTCAAAGACGAATGTGACCATATAACCACAGAACAAAACAATTCCTAAAGATCATTAACAGGTAGTTCAGATGGGTCTCAAGGCCGATAGGTCAAGTTTAAAAAAAAAAAAAAAAATAGGAGTGTTATGTTTAGAAAGTCCCCTAACTGACTATTTGGCAGAGGCAGTTTCCTGAGGAGGAAAGTCAAACACTTTATCTAGTTTTTGGCATAGTGACTAAAGACTGGAAAAAAAAAATTGTTTGATTTAAGCCATTGTTTACAATATTTTGAATAAGAAGAATCCCTTCTTTAATGCAAAAAAAAGGTCTCAAGTCACTTTCATTGTAACAAGTATACACATGAAAGATAATGCATAATGAAATCATGTATTTCAGATTAATTTAAATTTAAGCTATGTTTGTAGACTCAAAAATAGTACAAATATATATAAACTGTATTCAGTGTTCTGAATATTTGGTATATGTGGTTTCAGGGACTTCAAAAAATCGGTAGGGAACTAAATGTTCACGGCAAGAAGGCAAGGAGTCAACTGATGTTTATAATGTCATAGAACAATTTCATTGTACTGCTTAATAAATTAACTGATTTGTATTTTACTTGTGTGATTTCTTATCTTTCAAATTAAAAAAGAAAGCCAAAGCAAACAAGTTTAGTTTAAAAAGTAATAAAAAAAAGAAATAATTTGGTTAACCATGTACTCTGTCACTTTCAGACCTCATTGGCTGATTAACAGCTGATCCCGGAAGAACAGTTAATTGATATGTCTTCAGATAAGCAGAGAAAAGAAAGATCAGGCCGCAAAGTCAACCATACCACACCCTCTATGTGGGTTCTAAACCTGCTCACTTACCTGTTACCCAGATAAATTCTGAAACTGGCTCTGAGATCGCTTGGAGAATAGGTCCAATTATACTGATCTTTTTCAATGCAAGGAAAAGTTGATAGCTTGTGCCTAACAGCATAGGAGATGCCTGGAAAATACAGGATGAATAAAATCTTGGCATAAATGGATAAATTGGTGATATCATCAAAGCTAATCATGACACAGGAGACCTCACCCTCAGAATTAAAAACAACTACTGAAAATACAATATTCTGGCTTTCTGTTCAGAAAACTCAGCTGAGTCCAGCTTAAAACTACATTCAGTGACTCCTCTAACATTTTGACTGAGGGGTGATCTGGAGGTCAGCTTTGAGGTCACCAGTAGGGCAATGTGATGAAGCTTCCATTTCATTGTCAACCATGCATTTGAATGCAGTTCTTTTTTATAGGCAGAGTTAGAACAAAAGGCCAGTAGGGATACTCTCACTTGTCAATTACTGCATGTTTTATGTCTTGAGTCATTGGCCCTAGAACCTGAAGAACTCTATTTGTTTGTTAAGAATTGACCCAAGATCCTTATTCTAACCCCAGAACATGCAGGAAATTTCAAGGTTATTATTTTCATTATAATTACGATTACTACTCTCAGCATAGTTCTGTTTACATATTGCCTTTAACACTTTTATTACCATCACTCCTAACCTCATTTGATTTTTCACAATAGAGTTGTATTGGTATTTCCATTAGGCATATGAAAACACACTTGGTCATTTATCTTTCTTATTTTATTATTTTATTGTATTGTATTGTTTTATTTTATATTTTAAGTAGTCTCCACACCGAGCCTGGAGCCTAACATGGGGTTTGAACTCACAACCCTGAGATCAAGACCTGCACTGAGATCAAGAGTCAGACACTTAATCAACTGAGCCACCCAGGTGCCCCTTGGTCATTTATTTTAAAGACCACAAGTCAGATGTTTTATCTATTTTAATACAGGATGTTTTTCAGAATTCAAAAAAAAAACAACAACCCATCTGTTCTTCTTAATTATATATCTCCCCTTACTACATATCCTATAGCCAAATAAAAGAGATTTGGTCAGGTCATGTCCCTATCTAATCGCCTCACTCCTAGCTGAATGTTTGGGCAAAGATGAACTAATAACAGATTGTTTAGTAAATAGGAAATTAGCCCAGAGAAATTAATAGAGTTTACAGCTAGTCAGATGAATTACAGATAATAGAGGATTAGGAACCTGAATCAAATATCAAATTAGAATTCAGCAAACATCCATCAGGAACTTTTTATGGACAAGGCATTAGGCTAGGCACCAAAAGACTGATACTAAATAAGATACTGCTTTTATCTTCAAGATATTTTACAAATTTGTTGAAAGAAATGTATTAATTTATTGAAGCTCATATAGAACTTTTTCGCTGAAACTCCATCTAATTCAAGCATTTTCAAGGGAAAAAAAGTTAAAAGACTACCAACTTTAAAGTTGAACACAGTCTATATTATAATTACGATGAATATGTAATTACAACATTCTTTGATTTAAACATTAACTGAAAAGTTTACATGTGTACAAGTCACCTGAGACTTGATCATAGAGGACTCATGGAACCCCATAAAGAGTTCTAAGCCTCGTTTTCATTAAAAAAAATATGGTGGAATGAGAACTAGTTTTTCAATCAGAATACTTGGATACAATACTGACTTTGCCATGAATTAGTATGATCTTCAGTCTTGGTCAAGTTACTTAACTTCATATTTAGAATGATGGTGGAACTGGGCTAGATACTGACCTAAGGCTTCCTTCACTTCAAATCTCCATTACTTTAAAAGTGTATTGAATTATTAACATTATTATTATGAGATCTATGTATACACTAGCCCCACCCATGTCAAATAACAGCCCACTACCCAATTTCTACTGTGGAAGGTGAATAAGGTAACACTTTCTTAGAACTATGGTTTGAAATTTTCAGAGTTGATAGAGTTCTCTTATACTATGATAATAGGTATGAGTGAGTGGTTTTCATGATCACAAAGAATAAATGATGCTAGAGATGGTGAAAATCAGAGCAGAGAGCAGGAGGGTAGAGAAATGAAGATGTTTACAGAAAAATTTTGGTTTTCAACTTGCATGGAAATAATTTGAGCCAGCTCCATTGGGCCTTTTACATTAAGCTCCTCAAATCAGAGTAACAAATGCATATGTACTCATGGAAATTTCCTATTAGGAGAAGATCCACTACATCATTTCATTGAAATGGAGATATAAAAAATATATAACTGTTCAATAAACTAAAACTCAGTCCTAATGAATATTTATTAGAGAATCATATAGTATTGATTTTCAACTTTGCTCGGCTTAGTTCTTTGTTGGAGGCAAAATGGCAGTGGGATATCAGCAAGAGTTCTAACCCTTGGAGCTGGAAGGAGTCTTTATCTCAATTGCCTTTAAATGGTGTTAGGCATGCCCATCCAGAGGAACCAAGGTGCAGGATCTTGTGTGGATTGACTGTTGGGTCTCTGACTGATAATTCCTACTGTGATACACTTCAATGCCAGCCTACAACAAAAAACTGGGATTGGATTTAGAGCCGATGTAGGCTCTAAATGGAGTTTTACTGTGAAACAAAACACCTGTCTTTCATCCCAAGCTAAATTGACAAGCAATAATTTAGTTGTCTAAACTGAGAGCTTTCAGGATTCTAAGCTGCATCATGTCAAAAGACAATGTATAAAGTTGCATTTGGAAGGTTCAAAGGTAGAATGCCATGTAGGCAAACATTAAATGACTGGTCTCTCTCTCTCTCTCTCTCTAGTTCTTTCTCTTGTTCTCTCTCTCTGCCTTTGCTCCTTTTCTTTGTATTTGGGGGTGGGGGAGTGAGGTGGGGTATGCTGCAGGGGGTTGAGACTGGCTGTAGAAATTGAATGGGTGTGTAACAGTAACAAAGGAAATCATAAATCTAAAAAAACATTTCCTCACTTGTATTTCCCACTAGGTGAGCATTTCCTATGATCAGCTAAACTAATCAGAGATTAAATGGAAGAAAAACAATAATATTTGGGCCCTTCAAACAAAACATGGGGTGAGATTACTAAATTCCTACCCTGTCTCCCTACATAAATGTGAAGTAACGTAGCCTGGATTTTGTCGTAACTTTTTCCGCACAAATTATTCTGATTCCTCTATCTTCCACTTCAGTTGTGTTTGTTGCAATCTGGGTACTTGGCATCAGAGCGTCCAAATTTAGGCCCCTACACTTAACTAAGTTTCACACTTCTCCTTCAAGAATTTTGGGATAAATCGTAAAAATAATCATGGCCTTTGTTTCCCACGAGCTAAGACCACATATAGACACACACTGGGCATTTTTTTTTCCTTTTCTTTTCCTTTGCAGGTTCACATGCTGTCCCTTCTTCTGTTCTCTTTTACAGAAGAGCAAATGAAGGAAGCAGGGTTATTTAGTAAAATGAAACAGATGCTACAAAAGTAGCCAGTTAGTTGTCTGCAGAAATATCTGATTGGACTCTGCCAGCTGTCAATTAGCATTTCTGTGTTTTCTTGATGAAGTGGTATTTACTTTTCTAGACTGCCATTGGCTGAGATGTTTAGTGTAATGAATGCTAAACTGAGCCTAGATCATTTTTTAAATCATAGCTTGGGGCTTAACAGCCCTTTAAATGAATTGTATAAACAAGATAGCTGTTAATTCTCAATCAATGTACCATTAATCATCAAATAGTATGAAAAAAAGGAACTGTCTTTAAAAGCTCAATAAACTCTGTTAAAGTTACCAAATTATCCATTCAGGGGTTATTTTCTCATTCAGAGTGTGTTAAGATTTTAACAGAATTGCATTGAAGATACATATTTCTTTGGCCTGGTAACTGAGATATATATATATATATATATATATATATACATACATATATATGTATATATACATATATTAATTTATGTATTATTATTTTGTTTGTATAATATGTATAAATTATGTAATATTAATTTATGAAGACAAATGTATATATACATATATATGTGTGTGTGTGTATATATATATACACATTTGTCTTCATAAATTAATATAGCCTCAAGAAATTAGTAACTATGATAGCCTTAAATCTGTAGTCATTAATAAAAACAGAAAATGGAACCCACAGTAAGTTCCAGGTGTCTTCAGATTACTGATACCTATTAGCAAGTATTGCACAAATTTCATGTTAGAAAATTAAGTGTGGCAAAAACTAGAAAATACATGTAAGCCATTCTTTCCTGTAATACAAATGCAATAATTTAAAATTCATCTGCAATTCCATGGGCTTAACCCTTGGGGAGCAGTCTAATGATTCTAGCTCCATCTCTTCCACTGAACAATTCTGCCTCACTTGTCATGGGATCCTACCTCAATGTCTGGCATACACCAAGCAATAAATATTTGTTTCATGAAGGAACAAGTGGATATGGGAGATATAAAGGCTTAGGGTTGTCAAGTCAAATGACATATATTGACTTTTTCTCCCCTCATCATTAAGCTGTATGCTTTATACCTATTATGTCCCATAACCCTAATAATGACATTTTTACATAGGTAGTATTATTCTCATATGTAATATTTAATTTGAGTTATTTATATATGAATTTATATACAAATATTTAAGATTATTCTTATGTTTAATTAAATTAATTTAATGTAATCCATAATAATCATACTTAATAAATTATGACCTCATTTTAAGAAGTTAAATAATGATGAAAAGGCTTATAGTGGTAGCTGTTTTTCTCTAAGGTCAGTTTCCTTGGAAGAGCCTTCTTCAGCCTCTTTTTCTGTGGATATTATGATGCCTGGATACCATACAAAGAAGTAAGTCACAAATTCAGCCTGCATTTTCCAGATGGACATAATAGTAGAAGTATGTTGGAGGATAAACGAGATCTTTACCAGTTGGACAGAAATAGAAAGGAGAGCGCTTTAAGTTAAAGCCTTAGTGTAGTAGCCTTAGCTACTACAAGCAAGTAGAAGCCTTAGGTTTGTAGACGTTACTGGTACAGGTGCATAGCTGAGACCATGAGGTATCTGTGTGTGTTTGGATACTTGGAAGAATGCAGGCATCAGGAAATGAAGATGGAAAGATAAAGTTGTCCTGCTACATAGGAATTTATGGTGCTATGCTAAGGAATTTGCATTTTGTCATGGAAGTAGAAAGCCAAGCAAAAGCTCCAGGAGGCATCAAGTCCCTGTTTTGGAAAGACTTGGCAACACTGTGGAGAATGGATTGGGGAGGAAGGGAAGTAGAGTTAAGTCCACTGTTCAGGAGACTCTCACAGTCTTCCATACAAGAAACAATGGGGGCCTGAACCACCACTGAGTACTCATTGTGGCCACTGTCTATGCCCTGCCCAGTGGCCCAACTCTCACCCTATCGTCGGGAATGGAATTCCAATTGGGTTTGTGCATCCACTTCTCAGTGAGGCACCCACATCCCCAGATCAGGAGTAAATCCTTAGTCTAGGGCACTTGAGGAAAATCCACTTAATTTGCTAGCGATTGGCTGAGGGGCATGCCATGTGACGCTGTCTGAATAATTGGATGTAAAGGGGCTTTGCTGGGAGCTTTTGAAAAATGGTTCTTAACTTTTATGAAGAGACACTGGGCTGGACAGCACCTTCCACTAGATATTTTCATGCTCTGATGCAATGTTGTAAACTGTGGCAAAACATCTGACCATGTGGCAGAGTGGAAAGAAAGAACCTGGGCTTTTTATGATACTGTGGAACTGCTGAGTTAATTAATCCTTCCTCTAGCTATTGTAAGAGGGAATCAATTTTCCTTTATCCAAACTGGCATACCATATACCCTTTTCTGCCTCCTCCTGCCACTACTACTACTACAAACGACACTAGGGGTCTGGGAATGATACCACATGGCGAGCACCACCTAAAGACAACAACTCAACAAAGCAGATGCCATTTTTATCCCCGTTCTACAGAGGAGGACATAAGCTCAGTAAGGTTAAGTAGTTTCCTGAATATCGCACAGCGATTGAGGGGTACAACTAGCCAGAGTTTGAATTCATCTTCCTATCCAGACTATCAACTTTAACCTCAATACCACATTGCCCCTGAAGGGGGGATAGTAAAGGAAGATGGGTGGAATTCTGAAAAATGTATAAGAGGTTGTATCTGTATCTATAAGCTTAGGAATTTGATATTTTGGATAACTGACAAAGTACCAGATGTAGTTACAGGCAATTTTTTTTTTTTTAACTAAGTGACATGATAAATGCTGCTAAGATTAACGGAGGACTAAGAGCAGAGGTTTGGGGCAAGGAATTAGAAATGCTATGTAGCTGAGTTTGGGACCTGTTAAAAGGAGAGTGTCTGGAATATGTTCAACAGACAGGAATGTGAGACTGGGATTTTTAGCTATTCTTGCATTGCTTTGTCTGGGCTGGGCACTTTGTAAATGCATGTGTAGTAACATCAATTGATAAATAAACCACCTGTGAATATGTATATAAGCATGCTCTTTTCTCTGCTTCCAACTTCCACCACCTCAATCAGATAGATATATAATCAAACATTAATGTAACAAGGACAGAGAATATAAAATATCTCCACTGGAGCATGCTTAGCATTATGTATAACTAGCTAATAAATAGTGAGGATGAAATCCTTTCTTTCCAAAAGATACATTGGTTGTATTTCTTACCTGTACATTTTCAAATATGAATTCAAAGTCAAATACACATCATAAATATTTTTATCCCTCTACTGGTATTTTTAGTCATCACTAACAATTAGATCATCCACAAGGTGGTTTTTCAAGTGCTTTGTGTATTTTTTGCCCTGAAAGCATTTTACAGCAAGGGTCAACAGCCCTATGATGCTTTTGGAATGACAACCAAGTGACAACACACTGCACTGATGCTTCTGTGGCCATCAAGGTGTTTCAGGTGCGGGGGACAGAGATGTCAGTGAGGCCACTGAGCACTATGCTCTTGAGCAGGAAAGGGTGTTCTTTCAGTGAGCTAATTTTTGCAGTGATAGAGTTAAATGAAGAGCGGGGAGGACAGCTTGTTTCAGCTGTGAGACACTTACCCAGGTCTCAAGGGTAACAATACAGTGAGAATGAATCACTGACAAAAAATTACAGTCACGGGGCACCTGGGTGGCTCAGTCAGTTAAGCCTCTGCCTTTGGCTCTGGTCATGATCTCAGAGTCCTGGGACCAAGCCCCGAATCTCTTGGGCTCCCTCCTCATTGGGCAGACTGCTTCTCCTGCTCCCTCTTCCTCCATTCCTCCCCGCCCACTTGTGCTTTGTCTCTCTCTCTCAAATAAATAAATAAAATCTTTAAAAAAAATTCCAGTCGTCCAGTTGCTTTGCCCATTTATTCCAGTTATTGGTTTATTTGGGTGCCATTTATTGGTCATTTCCAATGGGCCAGACACTCTACCTGTGCACGCTCATTTCCGCTGCTAGACTAAACACAACTTGAAGACGGAATGTCTCTTAGTCAGTGTTCTATCTCCAAGGCAGAGGCTAAAACGCTCTTTGAGCTGATGTGAGTCATGCTAGACCTAAGGAGAAAGAGGTATCAAAAGGAAAACTGGTCCATAGGATTCAAATACTGCGATGTACACGGTCTACATGGAAATGGCTCTACTGTTGCACAAACAGGTGGCTTTGCTGGACTTACCTTTTCAAAGGTGTTCACAGTTCATTCAGGTAATCAGCAAATAACTGAAATACTCAACCACTAGCTTGGCAGTCATTCCATTCAATTGGTTTTAAAAACACCAAATACAGGTATTTTCCCCTTTTTGGAAAGTTCGATTATGTTGCTACCCTTTCAAGAAAGACCTATGTTAGTACTGCCTGTTTTTGCTAACCAGAAGGAATCCCAAAGGGATTTTTGCCTTTAGGAAAGGCAAAAAGTGAAAATAGCATCAGCGTTTGTTTCTTAGGGTCACCCTTCAGCCTCAAGAGCAGCCCCTCGCAGCTCGAGCTCTTCCCCCCTGCAACCACATGCAGCATCTCAGCATCAAGCCACCAAGCCAGCATCGCCTTGCACGGTGTCTCTGAGCATTTGTGCTATAGCTCAGTTTATTCTGTGCATCCATTAGCAAGATGTGTCCTAGGCTATCAGAAAACCCAGAGATGTTATTTTGGGGGTCTGGGAATGCTCAAAAAGCTTTCCATATAAATTAATTGCGACTGCTTCTTTGCTTTATGCCATTTCAGCCTACAAAAGGATTCATAGGGGTACTCCCCTTGGGACAGCTAGTGGGACAAAACCTGTACCTTTACGGTATTACAAGACCTGGATTCAAACTGTGGATGTGCCACTTTCCAGCTCTATGTCTGTGGTTGAACCGGCTCTTACTTTAAAGTCTTATTTCCTCATTTTTAAATTGTTTTGTTATAACTG
This sequence comes from Mellivora capensis, assembly GCA_004024625.1. NCBI lineage: Eukaryota > Metazoa > Chordata > Mammalia > Carnivora > Mustelidae > Mellivora > Mellivora capensis. The sequence continues at coordinate 50,910 of PISX010000228.1, read as the reverse complement.
TCACCTAGGGTGATATTTAAATTAAATAGTGAATATTAAAAAAACCCAAAGATACAGATGTAGTGAAAAGAAGGGCCATCTGTATCCCAATGTTCATAGCAGCAATGGCCACAGTCGCCAAACTGTGGAAAGAACCAAGACACCCTTCAAGAGACGAATGGATAAGGAAGATATGGTCCATATATACAATGGAGTATTATGCCTCCATCAGAAAGGATGAATACCCAACTTTTGTATCAACATGGACAGGACTGGAAGAGATTATGCTGAGTGAAATAAGTTAAGCAGAGAGAGTCAATGATCATATGGTTTTACTTACTTGTGGAGCATAAGGAATAACATGGAGGACATGGGGAGATGGAGAGGAGAAGGGAGTTGGGGGAAATTGGAGGGGGAGACAAATGACGAGAGACTGTGGACTCTGAAAAGCAATCTGAGGGTTTTGGAGGGGCGTGGGGTGGGAGGTTGGGGGAGCCTGGTGGTAGGTATTATGGAGGGCACGTATTGCATGGAGCACTGGGTGTGGTGCATAAACAATGAATTCTGGAACACTGAAAAGAAATTTAAAAAAAAATAAATAAAATGTTAAGCATGGCATGGGGTAAAATAAGTGCTCAACTAAAGGTAATGCATATCATTAATTCTTTTTGTCATCATGTTGCTCATGTAGTGTTTGACCAAGAGCTCCTGGTTGCCATTCACTTTTGTTTTTGTTTGACCTTAGACTTCGCTGGCAGTTAGGCATTATCGGTGGTATGGTGTTTCACCATTGCTTTTCAGCTGTGACTCTAAATAAGGAAGTACTCTAAAGAAAAAGCTGAAAAATACTGATTGCTACAAGTAAATACTAGGAGAGGAGCTGCCTTTGGTGGACAGCACCGTTGCTCTGTTCCACAGCTATAGGCAAGACTGTGCGCTCAGTGTCTCAAGTTAAGAATGTCTTCAGCGGCAAATCAATACACAAGCAAGCAAAACCTAGTAGCAGATTTAGGTAATCTAAGTTCAGTGCCACAGCTCAAAACTGTCCTTATGAACAGCATTTTCCCTCTTTGTGCTCCATCATCTGTGTACTGGGCTTTGGACTTGTGTCCTATGGCTCTTGCCTTATGATTATAAGATGGCTGCTACAGCTCCAGGCTTTACTTCTTCTTTCCAGACACAAGAATGGCAAAGGTCTTATCCTCCTGAAGTTTTGTATTTTTATTCCAGGAGTACTGTCCTCGTTGGCACGTTTCCAATTATATCTTGCAGGCCAGAAGTGAGTCAGACATATGCCCATCTTTAGACCATTTGCTGGCTGAAGTAATGAGATTTCAATTATCAATTCTGATCAAGAGGATAGGTAGGAAACCTATCTAGAGGTTTTCAGCTGGTATTTGAACTCACGGGAAAGAAAAGCAACAAATACCTATTGGGAAGGGAACTGGGTCTTCTACACTCCAAATACCTTGGGAGAGACTGTATTTGGTTTAAAATTGAGGACAATTTGAAGATTTACATTACAAACAGGATGGCCTTCGGCAAGTTCCTAAACTCCTTAGAGCATGAGTTTCCTCCTGTGTAAAATGGGGAAAATAAAATCAGTCTTGAGAGATTTGAGCTGAGGGCCCAGTCCCTCCTGGGCTTGACAGTCACCTCTCAGTAAGTGTTGGTTTCCTACCACAAGATTTGGGCCAATTTTAAAACCGTGAATCTCAGTTTCTTCATCAGCAATATGGGTGTAACTGTGAGGTAATTCTTGGAAAGCATGCAACAGAGCTTCAAAATCATACAGCTCAATGACTGTTGAGCATGATGATGATGGCAAAGGTTAAGGATAATGATGTCTGCTGGTTAGTCTATTTGGGTGGTTTTGTTTGACAGTCCAAAGAAAAATATTTTGGCTGAAAATAGCTCCACAACCTTGAAGCTTTATTCTTAAAGGGAAATTATTTGGGGGCTCCTAAGGACCTTTGATCATTGAGAATTTCTTCATTCGATTCAAAAGTAGCCCTGAAGGTTGGTGGTTCTTAATTTTATTAGCTGTTATCAGCTAACACTTTAAAAGGGATGAGTGAGAAATATTTGAGCCTTTTCTATAACTGTGTATTTACTGGTTTGGTAAGGTCAGAGAGAAAATACTCTCTCCTCCTCCCACCTTCCTCTGCCTATAGATCTAAGAAAATTCATTTACAGGACTCCCGTTCTTGTCAAACAGACTCTCAAATCCAATTTTTCCCTTATGATTTTAAGAATTCGTTTCAGTAGGCCCAGCAGGACAAGCTTCTGCCTCAGGCTAGACAAGACCACCTGGCCCACGCTTGCAGGTTAAGCTCCGGGTGGCAAGCTCTGCCAAGGGGGGATTCAGCAAAGATGGAGAAACCTCTTGGCCTCCTACAGGTGACCCTGAGAGTTCTCTCCTCACACTTTTGTCTTCCTCCTTGTTGCCTATTCTCCCTTTCCTCATGGCCTAACAATTTTGCCATTAAAAAAAATTCCAAATATAAACCTTTTTCATACCTCTCCAGAAGACATATTACCTTGCCTTCATTGGAGGAGTCCTGGAAGCCTGGGAGTTTGGTGAAGAACTTTGCTAAGTAAAATCTGAGAATTAGGAAGGAACCTTTCAACTCTAAGACTTTTAAAATAGGCGGAAGAACCAGATAGTGTGAGGAAAGAAAAAATTTAGTAGGAAAATTAAAATGGTTGGGTTCTTTTTTCTTCTTCTCCTCCTTCTCTTTCTTCTTCAGTTGATGACTTCCTATTTTTTGATTCGGCCTCTGAATCTTGACATAATGCCTAATCATATACACATTATATTCTTTTCCTATTTTTAAAAACACTATGTTCCCAGTTTTGTACATATTGATGGAGTTTTTCTTCTTATGTAGTTCATTAATGATGCAACTGGATAAGAAAGAAATTACATATATTTGGAATGTGGATTTGCTTCATGTGTACAAGAGAGAAGGTATGTGTTTGAGAAATAAAGCAATTAAATTTCTAGGCAAATATTAAAATTGGAACAAATCAACAAAAATGACTTTCTAAAAATGCTGAATAAATAAATGGATGGATGCTTTCAAACTCAGCTCCAATTCTAAAGCTTTAAAGCACTATTCACTACCCTTTTTCTTCTTGGGAAGAATTAGCTGCTGTAGCTTCATACTTATCTATCATATTATAACGCTCCTCCACTTGTGGGCTGTAATCCCCTTGAGAGATAGGACCTAGCTCAGGAACTGGTCCATCCAGTGGATATTCATCAACATTTGCTGGTCCAAGTAGAACTGAAAGAAAAAAGAGTTGTTAATTATTTGCTGGATGGACATTAAAGACTACGGAATCCAAAATGCTCCACAATAGGATTAGCCATTTGGAAAGGCAAATTTTCCCAGTACTAAAGGAATGGTCTTTCTTTGGTGGTCTGACCATTTTTTAAATGGACATGATATGGGTGGCTGGGTGGCTCAGTCGGTTAAGAGTCCGTATCTTGGTTTCAGCTCAGCTCATGATCTTGTGGCTGTGGGATCCAGCCCCCATGTCAGTTTCCGTGATCAGCGCAGGGTCTGCATCAGATTCTTAGATTCTTTCTCCCTCCCTCTCTCCCTCTCACTCACTCTTCCTCAAATAAATAAAATCTTAAAAAAAACAAACAAACCAGACATCATAGTTACATTTTTAATCATGTTTATCGTCCTAAACACAAGTTTGTTGAAACTTGGGTACACCTAAATAATGGCATTATCATTGATTAAAGAGATTAAGTGAAAAAAAAAAAGAGTAAATCTCTCTCAACACATCTTTACTCTTATTTTTCTTTTTGTATGTCTTTAACCCAATTAGGTACATACTTGATCTTAGGAAGAAACAGTCGCCAGCGCCTAAACATGAAATGCACCATGTTCGCGCATTTTTCACCTTCTCAGACACCCAGTAGGAGGCGCTGTGCGGCGCACTGTGAAGGGTATAAACAGGGTAGAGACTATTTTAAACAGTTGGCTTTCTAATCAGGAAGGTAGCAATAATAGATATTGAAATAGAGAAATCCATGTAATCATACCAACAACAACACTAATATAAGCAGTCATTGTAACAATAGGTAACAGTCTAAAACTCTTCGGATTTATCAGACATTGTGCCAAAAGCTTTATACACATTTTTCCATTTCATTTTCATAGTGATCCAATAAAGATCTTATTAATGGCCCCATTTTATGGAGACTGAGATTCGATAGAAGTTAAGAAATATACCTAGTCACATAGTTAGTGCCAGAGCTGGGAATTGACCCCAGAATCTATTGGACACCAGAGTCTATGTTCTAAGATTAAATCTAATAATGAAAAATTCAGGAGCTGGAAGCAGGAGGGGGATAGTTGCTAGGTCATCCCATATATCTCAAACCTAGGCAAGGACAACAGTTATTAAGGGGATTAGTAGTAATAGCCTGCAAGTATTATTATTATTATTATCATTAATTATTTTTTTCATGGCGATGATAATGTTGAAATAGTAAATCAGGATTTCTTACATTCTTATCTGTGTGAAGGAAATATATTGAGTGTCTTAGTTGCAGATTATTCTTTTAGATCCTTTTTTATCCTTTTTCTCCGGCTTTCTTCTTTCCTTCCCTTTTGCTGTCTGATATTGATGCGTCGTACTTCCATATCAGATCAAAAGCATATGGGATTTTGAACTTATTGACACTGTTCTGTTAAAAATTACATTTAGAAGCATGTTAAAAGGTCACCTCTCTGGTTACTTATTTCTTGACACTTTGCTAGCATGGACTGTAGCCTTGGTTCATTAGTCAAGGATATTAACAGCCAGGGTTCGGCTTTCTGAGGTCACATGCTACAGTCTGGGCCCACACATATTTCTAAGGCTTGTTAGAGTCTTTATACTTTAAGAATTTCCCATTAATCTCTGCCCAAGAAGTGCAATAATAGGTTAGTTAGTCATCAGATACAAATCAGAATCATTTCTACAAGTATCTTTAATAGCGTTCATTAGTTCTGTGCTTATGTTTTAAGGGAAATGAAGGCAGGGGAGGAAAATGCCCCCTCTCCAGCCCAGAACCTTTACCTTCTTCAAGAGCATCTCATTTGGGAATCTCTGAAATTAAGACACTGAGATGTGCCAAATCAAATGCAGAAAATGTGCTTTTCCTGTGGAAATGAGGGCTCCTACAATTCTTTTTTTTTCACATAGAGGCATCATCTTTGATCATTATCAGATTTTACAACTCATTGTTCTCTTCCAGTCCTCAGGGTGAGAGGATCATGTAAATGGACAGGCAAACACTTGGATTATAGAAGGCATCCGATATTAATAACAGCAATAAAAAAATGTTTACCTAACTTGAGTAGATTGTGTGTATAGATAGGATTTGTGTGTGTGTGTGTGAGAGAGAGAGAGAGAGAGAGAGAGTGTGTGTGTGTGTGTGTGTGTTCCCCCCTCTCTCTTGGAAAGGAAATATCAGAAGATCAGGAAATGCATTATAGGGTTTTTGTATGCAATATTAGTCCATTTCTTGGCAGAGACCCAAATCTATTGTGGCGAGAAAGTAATAGATGAACTAACTAGGGACTCAGACTTACTGGCTAGTGTCCAAGAAACATTAAAAAATTGAGTTCTGAACATAACAAGTAGGATGGTGCATGCAAATTTAGATGTCTTATTGAAAACAGCACATTTATTAATATATTAGACTTGTAGACGTGAGGGTGTTTTAATACCTACTCAGAAATTACTCATGGGTCGGCTTCACAGAAATATCACTTGCATAAGTGTGAGCTTACAGAAATGGTGCCTGCCATGAGTGATTGTGGCTGGACTATTCTAAAGAAAACTAGGAAATAAGCAACATGTTATAGTCATGGGCAAGGCATCACCTTTCTTCTTAATTAACTCAGCACTAATTTACTGAATGCCTACTATGTGTCAGGCCCTATTCTCATATGCTGGGAATACCCAGATAAAAAAATTCACAACATTATCACACAGGAAGTGGGGTTTTTTTTATATACAGTAAATTTTATCATTTTTAGAGGTACAGTTTGATGAGTTTTGGCAAATGTGAAGGCATATAACCACCACCACAATTAATATACAGACCATTTTCAGAATATACAGAAAGTTTCCAGTTGATTCTCTGTAGTTAATATCCTCCTGTGATCCCCAGTCCCCGGCCACCACTAATCAAATTTCTCCTTCTAGCTTTGCCTTTTCCAAATGCCATATAAATGGAATCATACAAATCCTGGCCCTTTGTGTTTACCTTCTCTGACTTAGCATAATGCTTTTCAGATTCACCTCTGTTTCATGCATCAGTAGTTCACACCTGTTTATTGCTGAGTAGTATTCCATTTGATACATTAACCAGTTGATGGGCTTTCAAATTATTTCTGGTGAATATGGATAAAGCTACTACAGATCTCTGTGTATAGGTCCGGTCCTTTGTGTGGGTCTATGTTTTCATTTTTCTTGGGTAAATACTTGGGAGCAGGACTGCTGGGTCATATGGTAAGTGTATGCTAAACTGCAAAAGAACCATTTGAAGAGTTTTCAAAAGGATCATGCCATTTTGTGTTCTCTCCACAACGTATGAGATTTTTAGATGACCCGCATTCTCTTCAGCATTGGGTATCATTGGTCATTTTAAGTCATTCTGATAAATATGTGACGGTATTTCATTATGGTATATAGTTGGCGTTTCACTAGTGATTAACAATGTTGATTGTCTTTTTTTTTTTAAGATTTTATTTATTTATTTGACAGACAGAGATCACAAGCAGGCAGAGAGAGAGGAGGAAGCAGGCTCCCCCCAGAGCAGAGAGCCCAATGTGGGGCTTGATCCCAAGACCCTGGGAACATGACCCGAGCCAAAGGTATAGGCCTTAATGCACTGAGCCACCCAGGTGCCCCACTATTGATTATCTTTGCATGTGCTTATTTACCACCCACATTTCTTTGGTAAAGTGTTCAAATCTGTCAATTTTTAAAAATTGGGTTTTATCTTCTTCTCATGGATTTGTTCTGAGAATTTTAACATTAAGTGGAGATAACTAACTCACTGTATTTTCATGAAAGTAAATGAAATATCACATATAAAAGCATTTAGCATAATCCCTAATATATTGTTGGTGTTACACAAATAACTATTTATTAATGTTATTGTGAAACACAGTTCCTGTCCTAAGGCTCTCACCATCTAGTTATCGATGGCTTTCACTTTTTTCTAGGTAATGTCCCACTCCATCCTGGTCATAATCCTATCTGAGCTTCGACAAAGCCCTAAATGATAATTAGGACATTACATGGTAATAGGTAATTATATAATATCACAGGGCTGCCATCACTGCTTAAACTTAGAAATGTCATCTAAAACCTAGGGGCTATATTGGTGAAATGACAGGTTGGTGGACTTGGTTTGTTATGCAATGACTCTGACAGTTGACTCTAACTTGCTTGGCTTGCAACTCCAGAGAAGTGATGACTTTGGGGACCACATTCTGAGAAGGCAGGACTCAGTGCTTCTAGGATATTTGAAGAGGGCCATGAGGGATAGAGGCAAAGGAACGTCACTTCTCTAACAGTTACAAGGATAGGAATGAAAAGAGAAACCCTACTGGCTGGCTAACAAACATATGGGGGAAATGCCCCATTCCACTGGTAATTGGAGAATGAAAATCAAAACAATATCACATACTATTTTACAACTCCTAGAGAAATAAAAATTGAAGACTGATAATACTAAGGATCTTGACAATATAAGAAAATGGTTACAACCACTTTAGAGAGTAATTTGGCAATAAGGAAAAACACCGATGATGCCCACTTCCTACCACCCAGCAATGTGACTTCTTGGTATCTACCTTAGAGAAACGTTTTCGAACTCTAAGGAGATAAGTTCAAGGGTATTCACTGCATTATTAACATGCAAAAGCATTCACCTGCTTTTTACTCCTAATTAACATTTATGTAAATAATTTCCAATCTCTAATTAGACCCATTTCCTTTCTTTTTTTTTTTTTTCTAGAAGTTACTTTCTCCAGAAAATCTACCATGACTCTGTGATAAACTGGAATTCTTATCTATCACGTATCAGGAGCACTGTAATCAAACAGAGATGTTTCTACTACCTGAGTAAATTCAGTGTTGTATATAAAATGATCTGCACTCTGCAGGCAAATTTGAAAAGAGTATACAAGAAGTCTTTAAGGAGCAAATTGGGAAATTTAGATAATTTCTTGCTGAAGTGCTTAATATCTTGTAATATGAATACTTGAAACATCTCTGAAATGCCAGTTGGGAAAGGAAAGAATTATATTTTTTAGAGAAAAACCTAGATTCACTGGAGCCCTCAAATAAGGAGTTTATGCCCTCTGTTTTCCTCTCAAAAAAGGGGTAAATAATCACACCGTAACTTCATATTAAGTACTCGTAAAAAAAAAAGATCAATATACCTTCAGAAACATTTCCTATACCTCTTGCATTTCCATCTGGAGTCTTAGAGGATTACTGGTATTCAGTGATTTCATAGTAAGTATGAAAGCCCCTGAATTGATTAAAAATATTGGTTTTGCTCAATGTGCTATCTAATAAGAAGAATAATAAAACTTTTGAAAAACATGATTTGAAACAATCAAGACTGGATTTGGGGGTTTCAGATCTAAGTTACTAAGAAAATTTGTGTTTTATACATATACATTCAGTACACCAAAAGATTTAGATAATATGCATCAAAGGCAGGTTGTCAAACCAATCTACTATAAGTTGCAAGAACCAAAATACCTACTGTGAAATATTTTTGTCAAGAGGGGGACAGTATGCACGTTGTTTCACACAATAATGAATTCTATGGCAAAGGGAAACCAGCTATATTCTTCAAAGATGTTTACTGCAACGTTATGTTAAGTAACAAAACATTGGGAAGACAGTAAGACCCCAAAATGTGATTGACTGGATTACTAAGCACAACCAATTACTTGAACATTATTCAGCCACTTAATATGCTAAATTAAAAACACTGTATCAACAAAAATGGACAGCATGACATATATAAAAATTCTGTGTCTCTTCTATGATTATAATTAGGCCAAGTTTATGAGTTCATGTGAGCAGGAATATGAGAGAAGATGGCAAATAGTCATTCATTTTGTGGGTGTTTTGGGGTCATGAAAGAAATTCTTGTTTTTGAAAATGTTTCATTACTTTTACTTTTTTTTCCTGTTATTAAAAAAAAATGGTAGATACAACACCCTATCCCTTGAGTTTCTTTTTATTTTTTTATTTATTTATATAATATATATATATTTATATTATATTATATTATATATTGCATATAATATAATATATTATATTATATATATTTATATATATAAATTTGTTATTTATATAATAATAAATAAATTATTATTTATTTATTTTATTTATTTAGAGCTGTGCCTCCTCTCTACACACAATGGGCCAACATACATGTGAGTTTTCTGAAGATATTTAGAATAATGTATCCACACTCTTTGCACAGAGGCTATGGTCTTCTCACATAAATCACAACTTCCTTTAAAAAGAAGGAATCTTTTCCTTCTTTCTCTTGGAGCTCCAGTAGTGGGATCACTTACATAAGATGTACCTATGGTGCCTTGTTTCCCTACTACATCAGCTAAGCTGTCCCTGGATCCGTATAATCAAAACAACTTAAAAAAAAAATAAGTAAAGATCAGAAAAGGTGGACTTCCTGAGCTGAGTTTTCTTAAGCTCTCATGGCTCTAATTGTTACATGCAAATTGTTCAATAAATAATGCTGACCATAAAAAGAAAAGATATTAATTAAGAAAAGGATTTAGGCTGACTCAGTCTCATACATAGACAAAAGGTTAAGTAAATGCCAAGGCCGCTGTGCCTCTTCAAACAATGAATATTAGTTTTAGAATCATTAATGTCTGCTTAGAAAACAGAGTCATATTGGAGACTCGCATGCCAAAATAACCAAGGCCAGAGCTGCTTCTTTTCAATCAGGAGCAAAATAATTCTCCACCTGAGGGCTAAATGTATACAGTTGGAGAATGCTGGGTACCACAGCAGGGACCGGCACTTTTAATGTAGCTAGACAGAGATCACTGTTTTTCTTGACTATGGTAACTTACAGGGTTAAAATGTACCAGGAAGGTCTGGATCAACTTCGCTGAGAAAAAGCAGGGCTGACTGGTGTTGGGAAGCCATTCCAGTCTCTGATGTGGTTACAGCAGAATTCCTAAGTGCAGACCAGCAAGGGAGAGGGACAGGAGTGAAGGCCTGGCTGGGACAGCTGTCTACCCCTGGCCAGGCATGCTTCCTCTACAAGCCAAAAAAACCAAAAAACAAAAACAAAAACGATATCTTCAAAGCAAGAATCACCTCAATATCCTCAACTAGTTGAGCCTTTGATACTTCCTATATCAATGTGGAAATTCTGCACTAACCTTTCTTTTGTAGGGAGTTTTCCACTAGGGTTACTCTTCAATCACCTTCTACCTTCTACCAGAGGTAGGTATTCTGCTGCAGTTGAGAGGAGCAGGAAGGGGAGATTTTGCTGCGACTTGTGTTTTGGTTAGTAAATATAATTTGTATATATATATATATATATATATTTGTATATATATACTTGTAAATATAAATATAATTTGTACTTCTTCTATTTTTCTCGCGTTTTCCAAATAACTCTCAAGCCAGAATAATTCTTTTAACATTGATATTTCCTAAAATGGGCATAAATAATTCACATTTATATATCTGGGGAAGCAAAGTGTGATACTCAAATTCTAAAATTCAGAGGTTTTTTTTTTGGTGGTAAATTAGTTTACAATTATTGCTAATGTTAATTTGTATAGAAAATATATTTAACATGTAATTTTTAAAAAATCCTCTTAAATCCCTTCTGCATATAATGTGTGCGGTATTGAAAATATTTGGGGTTCAACAAATGCCTTTGCCTCGAGTCCTGTTTTGCTGACTGTCTAAACATGTGCATCCATTTAAAAGACAATTCAATCCTCTACCCTTAATGAATTCATTTTTATAACATTGGCTTCAGAAATCAGATTTTTGTTGAGCTAACGATGGAAAATAAAGGCCTGTGATTCCAGATTGATCCCATTAATGACTAAAGTAGATACTGGGAGGCACAGTGTTGAGGTTTTCTAAACTGGAGCAAGACACAGGTATGAGAAGTGACATGAGAGGCAGTGGGGGAGGGTCGCGGTCAGGTGTCAGCTCCCAGCTACCTGACCGAGCAGGTTCAGCAAGGCATTTCACCAAGTCCTGCCCTAGTTTCTCCACTTTGAAACTTAGATAATATAACCTGCCTCCACTCTGCCCTTCTAATACTTGTCTCACTTCATAGAAATATTTTATGAGATTAAAGAAAATATATAAAGAAGCAAAGCAACAAAAAAACAGTCAGTCGAGAGAAAGTAATTTAATGTGAGATCGCTTCTTAAATATCTTTTTAAAAGTGTGATAAAATTTTGGAACATTTTTAGTTTTTAATGCTCTAAATAGCAAATCATGAATTTGATAGATACTATTGCTTTTCCTCATTTTAAAGTCCTCACTAAATGATTAGTTTGCATCATTTCAACTACAAGAAATATATATATAAGCATTGTGTCTATAATGCATATGTACATTGCATATATGTATTATGTATACGAGACATATATGCATTATGAATATACAGTGCCTATATATATGTATAGTTTAGATACTTGTTTATTTATATGCGTGTGTGTATTTGTGTGTACACGTGCATTCACACCCAGGTAGACGGAGAGTGAAGTCTCATGCTGTGTGTGTGTGTGTGTGTGTGTCTGTCCATATGTTCCTGACACAGACACGGGACTAAAGGGAAGAACTTCTCCTTTGAAGACTTCTCCAGAAGCAGCTGGCAAACCCTAGAACACTATCACAGTTCCATATGAAGGTTCTTTTGTTAAACTCTCTTGGGTTAAAATTAAAAACAGATTGTTCTTATGCTGAATTATTTTCCTAGAAAAGGGCAGTGGTAAAGCAGACCTGGATGTAGAGGAGGCAGATGTTGGGAATTCCACAGCTGACATAAGGTCCTGAGCCTCGGATAGAGACAAGTGGGTAAAGAGTGAAGTCTCCCATTGGGGTCCCTCGAGGCTTTTCTGGACATGGCTGTATCAGCAGAAAGGTAATACTACCAGGGATGAATGAAGGGAGCGGTACATAATGGGGAACAGGAAGTGAAGTGCAGAAAGGAAAAAAGTAAAATGGAGCCAGTCTACATTTATATAGTGAAATAAACAACGGCAAGCACAGAAGGTGCCAGATGCAGAGGCAGAAACAAACAAACAAAACTAGGGACCCCAATTAAGGAGACAAATGGGATAAAGGATAAAAATATAGAAGAAGTGGGAACTGAGCCAAAGGAAGAGACTGTGAACTTGGATGGAGAAGGGAATTGCGGAGAGCTGGGAGCACGGGCTTAACATAAAGATGGACACAAAGAACAGATAGGAAGTGAGAGACCAATAAGAACAAAGGGTGCTCAGAGAGGGGGCCAGAGAGACTGGGGCATCCTGAGAAGTCATAAACAAAGACAGGCAGACACTGGGGGGAAGGGGAAAAGAGGAGAAACTAGAAGAATAAGAAATTCCATTTTTAATGCCCAGGCATGATGACTGTGTTGGAAACCCTCTTTGCTGAGGAAGCTCACGTCCTTAGAAGGGGGCAGAGGTGAGGGAGACAAAAGAACGTTGCCCTCCCTTTAGGGGAAGTGAGGAACACTAAACATTGCAAGAAGCATCTGTCTACTACAAACCACCGACCACTGAGCAAATGAGGAAGGTAAATTTAAGTACTGCTTGTGGTGGGAACAGTCAGTACTATGAGTTTTAAGGCCAGAGAAGACAAATTTGGCAGGAGACTATGGTAAAATTTTTATTAAAAAAGCCTTGAGAGGGGGCACCTGGGTGGCTCAGTGGGTTAAGCCTCTGCCTTCCACTCAGGTCATGATCCCAGGGTCCTGGGATCGAGCCCCACATCAGGCTCTCTGCTCAATGGGGAGCCTGCTTCCGTTCCTCTCTATTTGTCTGCCTCTCTGCCCACTTGTGATCTCTGTCAAATAAATAAATAAAATCTTAAAAAAAAAAAGACTTGGGGGGTTGCCTGGGTGGCTCAGTGGATTAAGCCTCTGCCTCCGGCTCAGGTCATGATCTCAGAGTCCTGGGATCCAGTCCCACATCAGGATCTCTGCTCTGTGGGAAAGCTGCTTCCCCCTCTCTCTCTGCCTGTCTCTCTGCCTTCTTGGGATTTCTGTCAAATAAATAAATAAAATCTTAAAACAGACAAACAAACAAACAAACAAAAAACCCTTGAGCTGGGGCTCAAAGGAGAAGTGATTCACCACAATAGTAGAGAGTTGGCCATTCTATTCTTTGTCCGTCTAACCTTCTTGGTGGATGCAACATTTGTGAGGGAGGCCCTGAGCCTCTGACCACTATCACCTCTAATGCTTTCCCCTGCCCTTCTCAGGCCTGGTCCTGGCACCAGAAGAGACCAGCCCAGCCCCAAATGTGTCCTTCTCTTTCACACCCCGTGCTCAAGGCCATCATGCTACCTCCCAGTTTACCCACCCTATTCTACCCCAGAACATCTTCATCCACTAATCCTCCACCCACCCTTCTAGGCCTAAGTCAAACGCCACCTACTGCTCCTCTCATTATGAGATTCCTTAATGAGCTCCAGTTAAATTTCTGCAACTTGTCTGAGCATGGAAGACACACATAGTTGCTAGTTGCCAATTCTCTGGACACAGAGGATTGGCCCATTCAAACTTTATTTCCCCTTTCTTCTACATGAAGAAAAAATGTTCTCAGTTTCCCCTGCAGCTACAACAGTTCACTGTGAATTAAGTTGAGCCATATTTATACCTATAAACCTCGGAAAGAGGGAATGAGATGGAGGCCACCTTCCGGCCCTTGGGGCTATTTTTATAGGGACATAAGGCCCTGAAAAACACAAGGCTCATCTATGGTGGCACTGCTTGTCAATTTTCCAGTTTCCTGGATATTGACAGGTGCATGGGGTGGTGACAGTGGCAACAGCAGCTTCTTAATCCCAGTCCTGTTTCCACTTCAATGGCAGCCTGAGAGGCTGAAAATTCCCTCTGGAGGACCCAGATCACTCGGGGTGGGGAGAGAACTTCCTGAATGCTCAGTCTAGACCCTGAGCTATGATTGTGCCGCCATTTTTTAAGCACCAAATTTCCTGTATTAAATCCTTTCCGCTTAACATATTCTGTGGATTTTCTGTTTCCCCTGCTGAAACTTTACTAATATAAATATGGATACAAACAATGATAGAAATTTTGACCCTCAGTTGTAAGGCAATGATATCACACCATTGCGTGCCACAGTTAATTATACATGAGCTATAGGTGTTTTCTTGCCTTTTACGCTATTAGTCCATCAGTACAATAGAACATATGACACAGGCCCAAGTACAGAGTAGGACATCCATAATAAAGAATTACATGACTGCATTCAGTTCTCAGTATAAGATCCCAAGCAACTTTACCTAAAATGTTTCTCTTTTGCTCTTCTCCCAACAAGTTATACCATCTCCAACTTGCCAATGTGTTCCTTATTAACATCCCTTATTATCAAGATGCAAGTAGGCTTCATTGATCTTGCACACCCCTTCCCAATGACCAGCCCAGCTACCTGAGAACGGGATTTCATATACAAGTTTGCTTGAGGAGAATTCTTTATGGTCATATGGAATAGGTATACAAGGACCAGCTTGAACTTTGAAAATAGTGCCAATGTAATGAATTCATAAAATAATGCCAAAAGATTTTATTGTTGCTGGCTATTTCTGCAAGTCTCATCATAATTTCTGTAATTAATACTTTTGTATTTGTAGCTAAAACATAAACCAGAACTAATAAGAGATCATAAGCTTGAGTTTTATAACTGCTTCTACCCACAAGTCTTGGGAATTTTGATATGTTTTACTTAGTTTATGATGCGGTTCTTATCCTCTTCAGACTTCAAGTCTCAAATATTTAGTTCATTTTTTTTAACCCCATTTCCAAATTGTCTTGCTCTCAAACATTATCAATTAGCAAAGAAAGTAGCAAAATATTTTTGTTATTATTAATTTCCTTTACCCTATATACAAAATTCTCAGACCATCCTAAGTACTTGCTTTAGAAATAGGAAAATGAAGTAATGAAAGTTGAGAAAGCTAAGAGCAAACAGTACACCGATTCATTGCTGAAGACCAGTTCCAGTCTAGAACAAAAATGAGAAACGTCGCGGTATATGAAAATGCCACTTGTCAGTCTTATAAGTGGTTTTCAAAATGTATGACCAAGAAATGTTTTTTTTGACTCGTCCATTCCTCTTCTTCCCACTCATCCCCACTCTGCACAAGTGCACATGTCATTATATTCCAACAAACTTAAACAGCCACTTGGCAAAGATATATTTGGTTTTTCCCCAAATGCCCATCTGTCCATGTCATGCAGATGCAAATGTTACTGGGAGAAGATATGTAATGCATTAAGTGCCAGGATGTTCTAAGCATGTTGACTTGTGCTTTTGATGGCATCATCGTTTAACTGGGGACTCCTCTAGTTCAAGCCCAATTTCTTAACCTGTCCTTTAGTGAGAGTACAACTGAAAATCATAAGTGTTACATCCTTTCATTCACCGAGAAGCTACCATGATTATAATTAAGGAACTGGAAAGTGGGAAGAGGAGGCAACCACTTCCAGTTGCTTTGCATTTGTCTCAGAAAGGGGCTGGGCCCATCAGAGAAGCCAGCTTTGTAAGAAAAGGGGGCCCCATCTTACAGACAAATGAAATACACCTGTCACTGATTAATTTATTCTTTCACTTTCTATGTGCTAAATATGAGGATTATTGAGATGAAGAAGTGTGGTTTCAGCCTGCAAGGGTTCATCATCTCCTCAGGGAGACAGACACGTCAGCTGCCTGGTGACATCTACCCTGCCTGGTGACACTTCCTGCCAGGGGGGCATGAGCAGGGTACTCTGGGGACAATCAGGCAGGGGCAACCGGAAGAGGATCCCTGAACACGTTCTCAGCAAATATGCGAACTTCTCTCAAAATGTGTTACGGTGGCAGTGGAGGACAAGTTGATGTCATTATATTCTTTTTAGAGAGAGAGGGGGAAAAAAAAAAAAACAACCCTGAGACTTAGAAAAAACTGGAAGTAAACTTTCCCACAGCCATCATACAGAGCTGAGATTAGAACCGTTTCTGAAGGCACAGTGACTCAGCCCAACAAAATAGATGTGCTGTTCCAGCACTGCTTGGCAAAAAGCCCTCCTTGCCACGAGTAGAAAAGATGCTACATTTTGTTTCATATTCAAAATATGTTATATAACCCAGTTGGAATTCACTGAAACTATGTTCTCACTTCATTCCAGACCCTTAAGGGACACCTGGAAGTGAATTGTGGGCAATGAACCATCTGTTTTTCTGTTTAGCCTTCCCTTTCCAAAGTCAGCTCCTCCTCTTGACTTCCCAATTTGTGGTAAAGTGACTACCATTTCCCTGTTATGCAAAAGCAAAGGGTCAGAATCAACTGCCAGGCCTTTCTTTTCCCCTCCCACTCCTATCTGTTCATGGCCTACGGTTCACACATTCTTTCTGAGAGTCACATGCCCAAAACACACTCGCCTTCTTTTGTGTCTCCTGCCCGACCAGTCATATAACATCATGCCCTGCCCCATCCAGTGGTATCCCACTCCCTATTCATCTCTAAGCTCTCCTGATTTACACTGCCTGATTGTCTTTCTACATTTTTCCTGTCATCAATTAATTGTCCACCTCATGCCAAAACCTTAAAGTCTGTCTTCTATCTGAAAGAAAAAAATCTTAGCCTGACCCCTACCAGCTTTCCAGACTCATGTTCACTGATGCTCTTCTTGCTTCCAACCCAGTCAGGTCATTTCCTCACTGTTGCCCATATTCACCTGATGTCCTCTCATTTCCAATTTTGACCATGTCGCTGGTCAGCTTTACATCAACTCTTCCAGATCCCTCCTTTTGACAAGGCTCCACCTCAGCCTCTTGAAATCTTTCTTGATTGCTCTAGTTAATCACCTCTTCCTTCCACTCAGAACCCTGAAAGGCTTTATCAGCTGTACCCCTAATATGGTCCTCACCTTAGCAGACCCGGTCAGGAAATACTCTTTTTACCTACATGTCAAATCTTCCCAAATATTTATAGAGGACTTGATACATGCCAGTCATTGTGAGAAATGCCTTACTTTTACTATCCTAGTAAAATCTTGTAAAAATCCCACAAGTCAGCGTACCATTTCACATGAGAAAACTGAGGTCCAGAGAAGAGAAATCCCTGAAGGACCTAGAGCCACACAGCTAGATGGCATCTGAGCTGGACTAGAGTTCCAGTCTTTCAGATGGCAGCCCCATGCAGTTTCCATTGTGATATTACAATATAAACTCTTTGATAGAAAGGATTATGCACAGGACCCACCAGCAGTTAACATAGTACACATCCTTAATGGTAATGTACTAATTAAATTTTTCATTCTAAGGGTGCTCTGTAATCTCAGTTTTACAAGAGACAATAGTAACAGGGTTCAAGCCAACGACAGACTCTGAATGTCCCACTACCTGTAGGGTCTGCAGAAAGTACACACCTGTTTTCATTTCAGAAATGCACACCCGTTTTCCTTCCTAAGAGAAGTGGAAGAAAGCAGATTTGTCCAGGGTGGGAGGAACAAGATCTTAGGAACCCCTCCTGTCAGCGAGAAAGGAGAGGTCTCAAATTGTGTCTGCTAGCTCCTTCCTCCTCACCATTTGATTGGAGTTAAGGTACTGGCCCATGGCTTCCTCTTTATGTTTTGATGTAAGAATGGTGATGCCAAGACTGAATTTATCGTGAACAGCTCTTTGGGAGTTGGTCCTCCACAAAAACCTTCCCCTATTTTGCTCCAATAAAGTTAGGTTACCCCAGGGGCCCCAGTGAGAAGCGGTGACCTGTTAACTTAGTCATTGTCCTGGGCAGAAGGCCTGTCAAATCCTACTTGAGATGAGCCTCCTTTGGATGTAGAAAAGTCTTCATTACACCAGATTAGAAATAGGAGTGTCAAGCATGTACGGTTTCTCAAAACACTGAAAGAGAGAGATGACTTGCTTTACATTCAAAAAGTTCATGTCTGCAGAACCAGTGATTAAGGAAATTTTTCGTAAAACTCAAGAGGTTCTGTGAAGATTCGGGTGACTAATAATGTCAGTCTCTGTGATGAAAAATAACTGGAATCAGGTTAAAGAATAATGTTTGCGTCTTCACTGTGTGGGTTCAAGAACTGTATTCCACTAGAGTTAGCTAATATTATGCAAGCTTTGAAAAGAGAGATGTTTTGTGACTAGGATAACCTAGGGAGAATAAAAAGTCTGATTTGATGAAAAGCCTCTGGTAAAATTAGAACCTGTTTCGATGCTTATTCAAGGAAAAGAGAAAGTAATGAAAATTGAAAGAGTGCAGAAGAATCTTGCAAAAATCCTGACAAGATGGCAATCTAGATTTCAATAGAGTTGATTTTGTCTTTCTCTATGGTTTCATCAGCTTTTTTTCTCTTCCTTTCCATTTCTTTTTCTCTCTGTCTGTCTCAAATAGAGACATATTTCTTGGTAAATTCATTATATACATAAAAGCAATATTTTCAGGGATTGCATGTAAGCTGTTAAGGAAGAGACTCCTGCATTGGACAATGGGGAGACTACAGTCATGAGCAACCCATCAACAAGCAGTTACTACCCGGTGCAAACTTCAATCAAGGTGCAGTGTAAGACCCTGTGGACAGGAGAAGTGGCTGATTTTAGACAAGCTTCAGGGATCTAGTCTGGCAGATGTATTTGTCATGGTCTGGAAACTGGATATTTCTCCTATCAAGAGCCAGGCATAGAGCTTGGACACTGACATCTTTAGCATGGGGGAGAGGCCAGGGGCAAAGCACAAGATGAGATTGATGTAATCCACAGAGGACAATTAAGATCAATGTCAGGGGATAATGGAGTTAATCAATTTGAATCAGCATTCATTAATTTATTAAATCTAATAGGTGCCATACTCTTTGCTCTGCAGGTTCCAGAGTGTAAATATAGGACAGGCCAGGCCCAGAGGATCAAGCCAGACTCTAAAGTCAAAGCTGAGAGTGTATGAGAAACACTCAAGAGAGAAAGTGGGTTGCGGAAGTCTTAATCCCAAAAAGAAAACACCAAGAAAATTGCTTGGAATTTCTTAATCCCAAGAAAACACCCTTAGGTTGCTACCCTATAACACAGTCTGCTGATTTCAGAGGATCAATGCTTATTCCTGGGCAGGTTTGAAGAAGCCAGGGGTGCAGTCTGATTCTACAAACCAGGAGCATCCCAGGTCACTGAGGACCTTTCTTCTTATTCCCCAGTCTAGCACACAGGGAAGAAACAGTATCACGGAAATGTGTGGACTGCTGGGACTTCTCACAGTGGTGTTGTAATTAATGACGACTAGACAGGAAGCATGTAGTACAGTGAGTGCCTGATGAACACTGAAGTCTAGACTGAATACTAAAGTCTATCCTGCAGTTACTAGTTGGGTAAACCACATCTCCACTGAATTTCAATATCTACATTTATAAAATGGGCATCATAACAGCTTCTTTGTCTGGTCTTGGTCTCTTTTTTTCAGACCCATTTTCTGACTTCACTCTGCTCTGCTCTACATGGCAAGAGACTGACCCTGCGACTGCATTCTTCTGTTTCCTCGCCAATGGGGGCACCAGTGGGAGAACAGAGGGTAGGAGAAAGAGAGGTAGCAGGGTATTTTTCCCACAGTCCTGCTGTGGTTGGCATTCCCAAAGTAGCTGTGTCTCTTCTGTAGTTCTGGTTCCCTCTGAGCTCTGGGAATTCTATCTTCTTCCTTTTCCCATCAATAGGAAGGTGCCTCGTCATCTCCTTCATGTCAGCTCTCGCATTATCCATGTTATCAATACTATCTTATATTCTCTGTGTTACCAAGTCTCCATCTCAAATCCTCTCTGTTATGAATATATAGACAGTTTTTTTGTTTGTTTTTTTCTCCTGCTTGGGTTCTGATCAAGGCAGAACCAGAGTGTTCTTATAAGGACTAGTGGTAATCACAGACACAAAGCATCTGGTACAGTGCCTGGTGAATAGTTAAGTGCTCAGGTATTTGCCAAATAGATATGGTTATCAAAATGAGATGTGCTTTATGTTGGCTCCTTGGGTCCCTATTTCAGGCTCCATCTCTGGTTGTTCTTCATTGTGCATGGCATTTGTTTGGTAATTTTTGCCTTTGCATGCAAGGTTAGATAATATTTTAAAATTAATGTTTTGGTCCTTTCACGGCCCTAAATGTGCTAGGAATAGCAGAATACCTGATTAAATGCTTGTTGCCGGAAAGATAAGCCTTGAAATTTACTTCTTTCTCCACTCTAATGGTAGTTTGTGGGATTACCCTGTTTCCCAGGTGGTCCAAGCCTGGGCATACCCTCCTTGAGCCCATCTGATGCTTTCTCACATAGCCTGAGGGTCCTGAGCATGAGCCCATGGCAGCTGTGACAGATCCTGGAAATCTATCACAGGCCAGGTTTCTCTGAGCACAGTCTAAGCATCTGTGTGTTCACCTAGAGAAATGAGAATGGTCATCATTTCTTACAGGTGTCTTGTCCTCCTATGGGACCCCACATAACTCTGCCTAGAAGTATAATTAGTATATTTACTGTCCATCTCATTGTTAAAACTCAGATGTGTTGAATAGGACTCCCAACCATCATTTGTCCTCAGTATAAATACTCTTTCCTTGAGAACTGGGGTGCTGATTAAGAGAGATCCTTCTGTACCATCTTTGGCAGGATATTTGACCTCCTTGAGTCAAACTGTGCTCATCCGTAAATGTGTACCTTCTTAACAAGATCATTTTTAGAATCACAAAAATATGTGTTTCTTGAAATCAAAGGACCCAAAGATGCCAATGCTATTCAATGGGGGGAAAGAATGGTCTTTTCAACAAATGGTGCTGGGAAAACTGGATATCCATATGCAAAAGAATGAAGTTGGACCCTTACCTAATACCATATATGAAAATGAACTCAAAATGGATCAAAGACCAAAATGTAAGACCAAAGACTATAAAACTCCTAGAAGAAAATAAAGGACAAAACCTTCACAATATTGGATTTGGTAATGATTTCCTGGATATGACGCCAAAGGCACAGGCAACAACAACAACAAAATAGACTGCATAAAAATTTAAACACTTTTGCATCAAAACACACTGCCAACAAAATGAAAAGGAAACCCAAAAGAATGTGAGAAAATATTTGCAAATCATATAGCTGATGAAGACTAGTATCCAGAATACATAGGGAATCCCTAAAACTCAAGAAGACAAACAACCCAATTCAAAAATGAGCAAAGGACTCAGATGACATTTCTCCAAAGAAGATACACAAATGGCTGTCAGGCACATGAAAAGTTGCTCAATATCACTAATCATTAGGGCAATGCAAATCAAAACCACAATGAAATACTACTTTACTCACATGAGGAAAGCTACTATCAGAATTATAGAAAATGACAAGGGTTGGCAAGGACGTGGAGAGACCAGAACCCTTCTGCATTAGAGGTGGGAATGTAAAATGATACAGATGCTGTGGGGAAAAGTATGGCAGTTCCTCACAAAATTAAAAGTAGAATTACCACATGATCCAGTAATATGCCTCAAGAATTGAAAGCAGGGTCTTGAAGAGGTATTTGTACACCTATCTTTAAAACAGCATTATTTGCAATTGCTAATATGTGGAAACAACCCAACATGAGGCCATTCTGACATATGCTAACACCCTGAAGACGTGCTAAGTGAAATAAACTGGTCATAAAAAGACAAATCTATATATTTCCACTCTCATATGAGACACCTAAAGTAGTCAAAATCATAGAGACAGAAATAGAATGATGGTTGCCAGGTCCTAGGAGGAGGGGGAAATGGGGAATGATTGCTTAATGTATAGAGGGTTTCAGTTTTACAAGTAAAAAATTTTGGAAAAAGCTCCAAAAGATGGAGGGCTCCATGAAGTAAAAACAAAACAAAACAAAACAAAACAAAAACAAAAACAAACCTCACCTCACTCATGATGACCTGAAGACTCATGGACTGACTGGATACATTCCATGAGGTTGATACATGGATGCAACATGAGGTTGTGTCTTAGAACTCGGTGGAAGAGCCAGAGCTCCTTGGTTTCCTGTGGCTCCTTGAATAATACTCATCTTGCCTCTTGTATTGAAAACTAGAGACTTGTACACTTTAGGCTCTGTGGAAAATACGCAATTAGAATAAAACATAGTTCTTGTCCTCAAGAACGTCGTAGCTGGCTGGGGAAAACAATACATACAAGCTAATAAAAATAATTAATTAAAAAAACAAAAACAATTTTAAAGAAGAAAAAAAAAGAAGGTTGCTGGTCAGTTAAGGAGAGAAAAGTATTCTCTGTTTCACAGTTCACTTGAGCTCTTCCATCTTACTCAGCTGCCTTAGGGAAAGTCTCATGTCTTGCAAAGTTTGGCTTATTTATTTACTTATTTTTACAGGAAGAAGCCTGCAGATCACTGGTAGTAACTATTCCTCTTGATACATTTATTCAAGGAGTGGAGGAAAATCTACATTTGGTGGTGAAGACAAAGCATGAGCTAAGCTGCGAGCCCTGAAGCCAGCCTGTGTAAAATCTCATCCTTTAGGTCTGAAAGTTCTCAGCCCATCTTTTGGACTGACTCACCAAAGGCTCCTGTCATAGCGTGAGGCATCTTCCCGTTTCCAGCAATCAACTCTTCAATATCTTCCAGGTTTTTTTTTTCCCTTTTCCTTTTTCCTTACTAAAACCCTGATCTCCAAAGCTTCCTTGAGCCTCTGGAAAAATGAAGGTCAGTCGTTTAGGAACCCAGCATCTTGTGATTCTTTCTCTTCTTTGATTCTTCCCTACTGTAAACAGGAAGCAGGAAACTCACCTGTAGGAAAGTCAGCGCCGAGAATGTTGCTGGGCCTGCTTCTTGTCCTTGAAAAGAAAGGACTTCCCGTTAGCATAGGTCAGACACAACAGAAACCAAAGGCAAAGGAACCGTGGATACAGACTGCAGTCTTCTGCTGCTGGGTTCTCTGACTTGGGAGAGCTCACGCCCGGATTCACGGGTTCATCAAGATGGTTTAGCTAGGGAGGGAAGTAGTCAAGAGTGAGGGCGGGAGAAATACGCTTTTTCCATTGCCCCACTCCTCATCATTTCCTTAGTGGATGACCCACTGCTAACTTTCAATGGCTTTCTTTTCCCACCACACCGCTTCCTCCTTTTCAAAACCTCCCCCTGACCCCTGCTTCTCTCTGTCTTTGCAGGTTGCTTCCACTGTAACGTCAGCAATAATCACTCTGGTCTTGTTGCTCGGGCAGTTTTGAAGAGTCAGAGTGGGCTGTAATTGAAGAGTTCATTACCAAGATCAGTTGGTTCCCTGATTGCAGTGGCAAGGTGAAATATTTATCCTCACCAAAAATCTCCCGCACAACCATCTTCCGAGTCACCTACTTTCCACTCCTTTTTCATTCGAACCCCGATGAGCTTGTCAGCAAAATTAAAGGTATGTCATTCACATCGTGCCTGCATTGCAAAGGACTATAAACCTGCCAACCTCTTTGATGAAATAAAAGGGTTTTATTTATGATTCATGTAGGAATATGAGGTTATTTTTATTCCGTCAGTACACTAATAATCAGACGAGGGCTCGGGAAATGAGGAACCCAACTGACAGGGAAGGTTCTGATAAAGGGGAGCCCTCTAGGGTGTTTGCCCCGCTTTGTAATCTCCTTTCTAGTGTGAGGTTACAAGCGTGGCAGAGTGTGAGCCAGCTATAAGGCTTGGCTGCGGGAACAAAGACAGTTGCAATCCGGCAGGACTTGGGATGCCATTCGATGAAGGAGAGGAAAAAAAAAAGCAGTCCCTTCGACGAGAAAAAGTTTTTTGCTCCGGCCTCAGGTTAGCAATTTGGAGCCTCCCCAGTTTCCTGTGATGTCTCAGGTTCAAAAGACAGCCGATCTTCCAGTCTGCACTCCTACTGGGCATTCTAGCCAAAGTTAAAAAAAATAATAATAATATAAAAAGATAAGTAAAAGAAAGAGAAAGGAAGAAAAGCCAATTGGCCAGGTTCCTTCCACAATCATTAACCATTTGTTCCTGCCACCCAACGTCCTTGGTTAAGGTGATCTGACTTCAAGGCGAACAAATGTGGCTGAGTATATTTCAAAGGACACCCTTGCCTTATTATTTCCAATACGTCCATAATTTGGGGCCCCTTTCATCTTTGTCCCTGCTCTAGGAAGTGCTTGGAAGCTATTTTAATTCGAGTTGGGGGTAAATTCTCATTCCTACCCATTCCTCCCATTGCGATGACCTTAAGCAATTCTGAATAAAAAGTTATCTCTGCATGAACTGGGCGGCATCAGGACCTGCGATTTGCTCGACAGTGACATCTTGGCAGAGAAACACAAAGACATACAGTCTACTGAGGACGAAGTGCAAGAAGGTTCACTGGAGGAAGGAAAATAATACTAATCCTTTATTCAATAAGCAGTGAGTAAAACGAGGTGCTTTTTTGTGTGAGGTTAAGTAAGTGAAAAGTAAATTTGAAACGGCAGGATCAGTTCAGAGGAGGCGAGTAGTGATGTGACGGGTCCCGCTGACAGTGTGGTTTTTATGACAAAGTACCAATTAATGCTATCTGCGGGTATTTATAGATCTATGTCTGTGTGTCTTTCCAGAGAAATCGCGCTGTCGGGGGGACTGGTTGGAAAAGCAGGGGTCCTGGCTATTCCTTCAAAACTGAGAGTTCGGGTCTCCAGATCTTCTTCCCTCCATGCAAAAGGGCACCTCTTTTAAGGATGTTGCACCCACCAGTGATTGGAACAAGCTTGGATTGGCGCCACAACGTTCTTCCATGATGGCTGGTTACACGGGGAGGGGGGTGGCATCTGCAGAAGGAAATCCCCTAACTGCACACCAGAGTCACCGAGGCCTGAGCCACACGCGTCCTGTGAGGCATGAAAGACGCTTCAGCAGGATGGGTCTGCGTGGGCACCAGGGCCTAACCGCTTCCATCCCACCGGTCACCCTGTCCTATTAGGAAAATCAGAGAAAAATGTCTTGCTTCGGAACTCTCTGTTCAAATCATTAATCTCTTCAGAAAGTCAGGGATTGTTGTTGTTGTTTTCAGTGCTCAATGCTTCATGTGATAAGGTAACCCTTAGCAGGTTTGAAAGTGGCCTGGTGATCCTGTATTCTTATCCGAGTTCCACAACTGAAGTTCTGTGTGGCTTTAGCAAACGGCCTAACATCTGTGGGCCTCCGTTTTGTCATCTCTAGAACAAGATTCTCTTAGCCTCTTGCCTGACTGGTTATGTGGCAAATGAGATCTTGGGTGACAAGATGAGTGCTTAGAAAAGGATAAAGCTTGATACAGAGTCAGGCTGTTTTAAGTGTGAAATTTTACACTCCAAAAATGGGCTTCGTGGTAATGTGTGCCAGCCCGTCTTTGCGCTGGGTTCTAGAAAGGATTTCTCATCTAAGACAGGGGCTGTCTTTTCCCTTGCCGACATCGGGCGGGGAAGGGCTGTGAAGGGGGCGACAGCTAGACACACAATCCTGGTACCCTCAAGGCCCCTCACAGACTTCTAGAGAAAGCACTGGCTTCGTGGTCACCATGAGAACAAAGGAGGAGAAGTCCTGAGCCCCACCCAATATACTGCAGAATGAGCTGGTTCATGGGATCCAGAAATTCCAAAGCCCCATTTATTTTCATGAAAATTGCACAAAAAACGAGGAGCCCTTCATCCTGTTGGCACCAGAGACTGACAAAACAATTAGATGGAAACATTTGAAAAATGATAACATCTCTCAGGTTCCCAATATGGATCTTTTAATGCAGCCTCTTTCACCACAGCAGAGAAAAGCCTGAGGGGTGTGAAGAAATGGCCTTGCCCCTTTTATTTCCCAAAGCCAGGAAGCCGACCTCTGACGCTGGCCCCAGGGCCAGGAGGTACAGCAGGTAAGAACTCCATCAGCCCTCGATTTCATTCTCATGGAGCAGGGAGGTTCATTATCCTCCCTTTATCAGCAGTGAGGTTTACAGCTGAATCCATAAGAGAGCTCCGTGTGAAACATGAGCCGAGAGAGAGGCACTGCGTCTCACCATTAATAAGCCCTCTTCTGGGATCCGGCATTAGCGAGATTCAGCGGATCATGGAGCACAGGGGTATCATTTTTACATGATTACTCTAAATTCTTAAACCAGAGGCTTAAGAGAGAGGCTTCTCACAAAAGCAGCCGTGGGAATTGTTGAATGATTGGTACCACGCTTGCAGTGGGTTAAACCACTTCAGGTAGCTCCACGTGTGGGGCTTAGGACGGGGTATCTAGCAACCTGCCTTTCCAAAGGAAGGGGCCCCGGGGCGCGAGGAGAGGCAGGGCTGTCCTGGAGGGAAAGGGCCGGATAGATCTACTGGGAGCCGCGGTGGGCGTGGCCTCAGCAGACCTCGTGGCCCCGCCCTCCTCCCGTTCCTGCTGGAGTTGCCTGGCATCTCACCAGTCTGGTGTTTGGGATTATGTGGTTTTGGAACACTGACACCACCTCCAGTTTTTGAAGAGGCTGACACTGGTCTCCATAAATACCCACCTTCTTCCTTCTCTGCACAAGTGAGAGTCCTGGTGAGAATCAGTGGTTCAGACAGCCCGAACCTGTCCTCTCAGCCCACTGGGGCCTCCGTTTTCTAAAATAGCCACAACTTCAGAAAATAAAATGCTGATGCTGCTTTCTCCCTTCCTCTGATCCAAAATTCCAGCGACTCCTGTAGTCTGTCTGGGGGGTCTCCCAGAAGGTAATGTGTCTAACCGAGCCTGGGGGACATCAACCAAAGTATGATCCACCAGCTCAGACCAAGGAACACCTGCCTCCATTGAGAACAGACCAACACTCAAACAAGGGAGTTTTCTCAGGGGAAACGGGATGCAACTTTCTGCTCTGCCGCTGAATAGGGGAAGTCCCAGGGGAGAAGCCAAGGGCTCAGCATACCTTCAGTATTTGAACTCCTAAGATGCATCGCTTACCTGATTGCCTAGTATACAAGTGTATGATTTGAAGCCCCACCTTGCCCTTCACCATACTGAGTTTTGTGTTATTCTCTCATTATTGCGAAGGTTGGTATCACCTCCCCACATGGTGAGACAATGCCATTGAAGGGTAGGGACTGTGCTGCATGATTCTTTTGAACACCCAGAGACGTCCAGCACAGCCCTGGGCATATTTGACATGCTAACAACAGACTGGCTGACTTCAGTAGCAATGCAATTTGCATTCTTAGGCTCCATCTCCTAAAGCTTCTGACACTTATTTGAAACTACTTTCAAAATGTTTACATCTGCATGAGCTCTAGAAATCCATAATATTATGGACTGAATTTTGTTCCCCTAAAATTCATAAGCAGAAGCCTTAACCCTAATGTGGCTGTATTTGGAGATAGGGGCTTTAAGGGGGGTAAAGGAGGTTAAATGAGGACATAAGGGTAAGGCTCCAACCCAACAGGACTGGTGTCCTCATAAGAAGAGGAAGAGACACCAGTGATTTCTCTCCATGCACGTGCACAAAGGAGAGAACGTGATGACACAGCAAGAAGGTGATTGTCTGCCAGCCAGAAAGATAGGCCTCCCCTGAAGCCAACTCTGCTGGACTTCCAGCCTCCCAAACTGTGAGAAGATAAATCTCTGTTAAGGCGTCCAGTCTGTGCTGTGTTGTTTCAGCAGCCCAAGCAGACTAATACACATGACTACCCATTTTACAGGTGACTGAGAGAGATGCGTGGCAAAGCTAGGGTCAAAATAAAATTCTGGTTCCATCCACGTCGTTGCGAATGGCAAGATTTCATTTCTTTTGATGGCTGCATACGACGTGGATGGAACTAGAGGGTATCATGCTTAGTGAAATAAGTCAATCAGAGAAAGACA
>PISX010000228.1:0-22719 GCA_004024625.1 Mellivora capensis | reverse complement strand
TGATTCACAGACATGTACCCCTGGGGATAAAAATATGTTTATAAAAAATTAACAAAATATTTGAGGTAAAAATAAAATAAAATTCTGCTCTCACATTGCGCTCATTTCACTCATCACTGTTGCAACTGGGAGCATGGAAAAGCTAGGAGAGAGGGGAAGAAGACCAGGAGTGAAATCAAACCATCCTGAGTTGCTTACATCATTTTCTCCTTTACTGGCAGGTTTACCGGAGATATGCCAGCCTCCGGAAACCTCATAGCCTGCCGACGGTGGGAAGGAACGGGAAGGGAAGGTTGGTGGCTTCCTCTGGAAGACACAGCACTATCCCTTCTCAGCCTTTTGGCTAAGATCAAGTGTGGAAGACACAGCACTTAGCAAGTCTCAAAATCAACTACAGAGGAAGCCCTAACGTGGAGCCAGGACAGGGAGGCACCCCCAAAAGACAGAATTTGTTTCTCGCAGACCATGCATGTGAATATAACCCAGAGAGCTGTTCAGAATGTTTTTCTCACAAAAAAATAGGAGGACTGATAGCTATTAGGACAAAAGCCTGACAGTACAGAAAATGAAGTTAATCTTCCATATCAAAATTTTCAGATGGATCAAAGCTCTAAATGTAAAAAAAAAACATAAAAATACTGAAAGAACATATAAATGAATATTTATATCATTTTGAAGGAGAGGTCTTTCTACATGAAATTAAAGACAGAAATTCTAAAAATTTCTTTAAAAATCCATACATTTAACCTCATAATATCAATAGTCTCTGTGTAACAAAAAACCTAAGGAGTTAAAAATACGAATATGAAGTTTTGAGAAATATATGAGAATATATTCGCAAATGGGTAGCCAACAAAGTTAATATACTTAAATATATGAACAGTTCTTCCTGGTTAGTAAGAAAAAGACAAGTGTTGCAAGAATATAGTGGGCAAAAAATGTGAATAAACAGTTCATAAAGTGAACTGGCAAATATATAGTTAAAAAATTCATTCTATGAGTCAAATAATTGCACATTAAAACAATGAAAATACTTTTTTATATCAGAGCATATGGGTAATAGTTCTTTTTTTTTTTTCAATATTATAACATCCAGATTGGCAAGGATGTGTTTCCTCCCTTTTATAAACTGATGCTGGGAGGGTAAATCAGGAAACATTTCTTAGGGGACATTTAGCAATATCTGCAGTACTTTGCATATAGTAAATTTATCAGAAGCCTTAAAATGTATTACCTTTGACTTGACAATTCTGCCACAAGAAATCTGTGCTAAGGAAACAATTGGACAAGCAGGCTTATGCATAGAAATGTTGATCACAGGTTTGCTTATGAGGATAGAACCATTGGGGAAAATCTAAAACTTCAACACTAGGGCACTGACTAAACAACCATACATCTGTTTAATGGAATAGCCATTAAAATGACGTTGAAGGTATTATGGGTTTGTCAACATGCAAAGACGTTCTTGATAGATTCGTAAATGAACGCAACAACCTACAAACCTATAAAGTGTGTGCGTGTGTGTGTACAAAAATTGTGGAAGAATACACACCAAAGTGTAAGCAGTTTCACACGGGTTATTTGTCTGGGTATGAGTTTAGATTGTGTGATTCAATTTTAATTTTCTAATTTTCTAACAGTAATCCTGCTTTTCTTGTATAACAGCTACAATAAAGAGGATGGGATAAAAGGACAGAGGATGTAATTGGAGAAACAATTTTTGGAAATGGAAACAATGAGAGATCTTTTACTCTCGTGGCTGCTCTTAGTGTTTCTGGAAGTGTGGTCTGAGTCTCAGATCCACCGGGAGGCCTTGTTAGGTGTGCAGATTCTAGAGCCCTCCTTGGACCTATTCGATCTGGATCTCCGGGATAAGGCCCAGAAATCTACGAATGTAACAAACTCCGGAAATTTTTATTTTTTTTTGTAGTATGAGGACTGAAAACCATGACTGTAGAAATCACCTGGATTTTTTAAATCTCAGAGTTACCGAGTAGCAGTCAGTCATGATCAATGATTACATGTCACATGGTAAGTAGCTTCGAGTAGCTTCCTTATCAGCACAGTGACTGCTGGGTGTTCATTGAGACAGCTGAGGGAGGCAGCCCAGGGCATCCTGGGTGCAAGGGGAAAGCCCTTGCTCTAGCTGGCTCTCTTCATTTATCTCCTCAGGGCTTCCCCTTCCATGATCTGTAAGCCACAGAACTCACCCTGGCCTCTAAGTCTCTTCGCATATAGTGAATGTCTCAGGGCACTTTCAACCAGCAACAAAGTAGACATTATTCTTTGTGAACGAGCTCCAAGAGCTGGAGAGAAAGAGCCCACTGAGGGACCTGCCAAAGGGGCGATGTTGGAGTAGAGTGAAAAGAGAGGCGTCCAGAGAATCGAAGCTTTCCCAAGGCTGAGGTATGGCTGGAGTGGGTTGAGGGAAAGAGGAGAAAGGGTTCTTTTCAAAATGAGCCAGTTTTCCAGGGGCGCGAGATGCCAAAACTAAGTTTTCCGTAAGTTTAAGCACAGGCACTGCTTCTGTCAGCCCTTCAGACTCTGATGATAATATGATACCCAAGGAGTGTGGTTGTTCCCAAATGCCACAGTGAGTGTGTCAGTCCACGTCTGGCATTTAATTGCTTTCCTAAATTACCAGCAGGTGGTGCAAGAGTTTCCAAGTCCATGAACTTCCCCTTCACATGGCTTCTACTCTGGGGAGTCTCTGTCAATAGCTTACTCCTCCTTGCTGTGAGTTCCTCTCATAATCCTTACATGGCTCCTCTGTACTCGAATAATCACAAGGGAACAAGAAGCATCTTTAAAACGCATTTTGTACCTTTTAAAATGTGTTAAATATAAATGTAGAATCAAAGAAACATGCATTAATTATAGAACTGTGTTAAGGAAAAGGGAAAAAAAAATCCCATTACTAGCACACCCAGAAGAAACATAGCTTCCTCCTGTTGGCAAAGAGGAATGGAGAAATTTAGAAGAAACCTTTAGGATTTAATGCCCTTTACCTCCCACTGAGGAGACTGTGAATATGGATTTGGGAAGGGAGCTTGGTGTGGAGGAGGGGATTAAATTAGTCCAGCTAGAAAAATCTAAAGGAATGAAAGTCGATAAAATTGGCGCTGTCTGAATTGTACTGGTAGCTTCACGGTTCTATAAAAAGTGAGGAAGAATCTCGGATTGGGATTCCCAGAAGTGATGTTTTGGAATATTTCAGGCCAAGGAGGAGTTGGGAAAGATTGTTTTAAGAAGGCACCAGGCAGTTAGAGGAAAGTTCAGCCACGGTCCCGTGCTAAGGAAGAGCTGGAAGCAAAGGGGACTAAAGCTGGAGGTTGCCTGGAGTGGGGTGGAAAACCACATTCTGTAATTGAGAGTGCAACTTTGGCAAGGTCTCAAGTCACTGGTGCTGTGGGGCTCCTGGGTCTCAGGCAACCACAACAGAGGGCAGAGTTAGGGAATGGTAGTGAATTTGGGACTTCGTTCACACATCACTTGCAAGAATTAAAATGTGAGGATAGTTTGCATCATCTCTCTATCACAATTCATGGAATTAAATGGGGAATCAGGTAAATATTGGATTAAGGCATTGGTGAGTATTTGCCTATCTCTGATGAAAGCTGGAAAATGACACTACAATCTTAGACAAACAGAGCTCGAAAGAAGAATGGTAGAATTTGGCTCCTGAGACAGAAAGTAGTTTAGGCAGAATGACTCTGTTTTTTCTAAAAACCTCCCCCCTTTTAGGGACCCTTCACAGACCCTTTTCAGGACTGCCTATTATTTCTGAAATTGCCAACTACTCTAGAAAACGAACCGATGAAGACCATGAGTTGGACATCGATATGTTGGGTGGCTTCAGGTGAGCTATTCAAGCTCTATGTGCCATTATGTTTGAGGCCACAAATGCAATTCCGCA
This sequence comes from Mellivora capensis, assembly GCA_004024625.1. NCBI lineage: Eukaryota > Metazoa > Chordata > Mammalia > Carnivora > Mustelidae > Mellivora > Mellivora capensis. The sequence continues at coordinate 18,803 of PISX010000228.1, read as the reverse complement.
TTTGAGTTGTTACATCTCGCCACTACTTCTTTACATCTGTAGACCTCCCTTCCTCCTAATGATAAGCTTAGGAATTTGTGCCATAAAAGTAAAAATTCTCTCTCAAAGTTCATGTTCTAAGTCCTCCTTTTTCCATTTTCCTGCCAGACACCCCAAATAAGTAGTTTGCCTTTGACCAGCCTCCCTGTTCTCACCATCTAAAGCTATGTTTTATCCATTGCACTCTACTCAAAGAGCTTTCTCAAACCTGACTTCCAAGTTCAAGAGGCCTTTTTATGACCAATACCCTCCGCAACCTCTACCATGAGTAGCGGATTGATTACATGCCCTGTTGATTAGTCTCTGCCTCTTGAAGTTTCCTTTTTATCTCGTCTTCAACGACTCTGCATCATCTTGTTTCTTTTCCTACGTCTTCATAGGATCTATACCCGTCTCTCCTTCCCTCTACTATAAGCCAAAATTTTTAATGATGGTTTGTACGTATGGGTGTATGTATGTGTGGGTGGGGTGGGTTGCTCCTTTTTATGTCTCCCATATTTCTTTCTAAGTTCTGTCTCCTCCAGGGTTGGACAAAATAAAGAAGAATTAAAAAAATTTTTTCCACCATATTTGTTATCTGTTTGGAGGGAAATGGCTGATAGCTGATGGTTCATATAGGGGCATACTGGTAATTGATTGTAGCCCTGGTAGGATTTGTACTGTTTGATTAGGAGTATGAGATACTTGATGCCTCACTTATTTGATCTCCCGCTGACTCAAAACAAGAACGTACCCTCTCAACATTGTTTAAACGATGTGCCCAGCTCTCAGTTATTAGGTAGTAGAATAAGAATTTGCCTGAGTATATAGTACTATACTATTAAATAGTCGAATAGATATACTCTCCTAGTTCTGATATCCTGTTCAACAGCATGCCTTCTGATTATGGTGGTTCCTTTACAGATCTGCTTATAGGAACAGGATGGATCATTCAAGCCAGTAGAAATATACTGTGTGTGTGTGTGTGTGTGTGTGTGTGTGTGAGAGAGAGAGAGAGAGAGAGACAACTATAGTTCTCACTGAAAACTGGTAATTCTGGTTTCTTCATCAGATTCTGTGAGCTGAGATAATGCAACTCTGCCCTGAGAGAAGGATCCATTATTGAAGTGTGATGATATGAACATATAAAACCAGAAAGGCTAAACATTGGATTTTAGAAGTGTGATGACTTCACAGTTCTTCACAGTAAGAAGAACCTGATGATGCCAATTTATAAAGCAAAGCAAACAATTAAGCATTATCATCTCAAGATTTTCACAACTAAGATCAATAATTGGGCAGATTTGCTGGGACATGATTGATGACTGAAGTGAAATTTCCTTTAATTCAAGTAAAATGGATTATGCATAACACATATGTGTCTGGGAAGATCAAAGTCTATTTTTTAAGTTTTTCCATTAATTTATTGCTTAAAGGAACCCTTCAATGGGGTGTTTTCTGTTGTGTAAACATTTTTATTAATATATTATAAATTGTGTCTTTTAACTATCAATATTTATTTGTAATAAAAAATACATTCACTGAACCCCTGCTAGATGGCAGTTACCTCTAAAGCCTTTTTCCTAAGACAGTTATTGAATTTCAGATGCCATGTTGGAGACTGTATTTCTTGATACTTGTTACATACGTATTTTCAAACAAAGCATTTTACCAAAACATAATCCTCAGACTGTTAAGAATTCCTCAATGAGTACCCATGTATTATTATAATTTATTAAAACCAGGTTGGCACTTCTAGTGCTGCCCAAAATGGAGTAAGCCCATGATACTTATCACTCCAACTGATTACAAGTCAAGATTCTAGACATCATTTTTAAAAAGCAACTAGTTGAGGACTCTGAAAAGTTTGCAATAGTAGACAAATTGGAGAGGGAGCAAAGCTTGAAGAATGACCATAACCAGGGTGATTTTCTAAATGTTTTCCCAACTTTGACCTAAACGTGAGATAGTGAAACCTCTGAAGGGAAAAGCCTCCCTAAACACTAATATGTGTAGGGAAAACCTCAAAGACAGAGCTGGAAAAGATAAATCCTCCCTCTGTATAGGAACTGACCCAAGTCGTGGGCTTACCTCCATAAGCTGTGCGTGTGTGTAGTAGACACAAACTAGTGCAGCAAAGGTCTTGAGAACTGAACTGTAATATAAACCAACACCAAGTCCCAGACTAACTGCTACACGCATATAACATATCTAAAGCAACATAGCAAAAGCTGTGACATCTTACTGATGTTGGAACCATCACCCACAGAAGGCAAGAAAGGCTTTATCATCTGAACCTACTAAAATTAAAAAAAAAAGAGTCAACATTCACCACCAATTTTAATGACACCTGGAGTCTCAGAATTCAAAATCCAAAATTACTGGAAAAACAAAAACCAGAAAAATACGATGAATTCACAGAGAGATAGAAGAAATAGGAGTAAAAGAAGGAGCAATAGTCAAGTCCACAATTATAGTTGGAGACTCCCTACTCTTCTTCCAATCATCAATAGAACAAATAGAAAGAAAATTAGCAGAGATAAAGAAGACCTGAACAATAACATTAACTGATTTGATATAGTTGCTAATTTATTGACCATTACACCTAAAAACAGCTGAATACACACATTCTTGTTAAATGCACATTAAAAAAAAAGACACTTAGGCCAACTGTATTGTGGGCCATGTAACAAACCATAACAAATTTAAAAGAAAGAAAAACTGCACAAAATATATTCTTTGATCATAAGGAAATAAAAAACCAAAAAATTCTGAAAAGTGTGGAAATATGAAATATTTGGAACTTATCGTGAATGTGGGGATGAAGCTAATTTTTTTTAGGATGAAGCTAAAACAGTGCCTAGAGCACAATTTATAGCATTAAATGCTTAGGTGAGTATGAAGAAAGGCCTCAAATCAACCATCTAAGCTTCACCTTAGGAAGCCAGAAACAAAAGAACAAATTACAGAGCAAGCAAAAGATAGAAAATTATAAACATAAGGACAGAAATCAACAAAACTGAAAACAGAAAAACAATAGAGACAAACAAGTCAATAATACCAAAAGCTAGTTCGCTGAAAAGAAACAGAAATGACAAATCTAAGTCAGACAGAAAAGATAAGATACCAATTTTCAATATCAGGAACAAAAGAGAAGATACTAATTTTAAATATCAGGAATAAAAAGAAATATCACTTACAGACCATCAGATGATAAGGAAAGAAGGGATTCTAAAATAGTAAGAGAATTCCAAAAAATATTCTATGTCTAGGAGCGCCTGGGTGGCTCAGTGGGTTAAGCCTCTGCCTTCGGCTCAGATCATGATCCCAGGGTCCTGGGATCAAGCCCCACATTGGACTCTCTGCCAGCGGGGAGCCTGCATTCTCCTTTCTCTCTGCCTGCTTCTCTGCCTACTTGTGATCTCTGTCTGTCAAATAAATAAATAAATAAATAAATAAATCTTTAAAAAATATTCTATGTCTATACATTTGACCATTTAGATGAAATGGGCCAATTACTTGAAAGATGAATACAAAAACTCATTCAAGAAGAAACTAGATAGCTAGAATATCCCTGTGTCAATTAACGAAAATTCTTCATTATTAAGAACTTTCCAGCAAAGAGAAGTTTGGTACCAAATGGCTCTACTGATAAGCATACCAAATATTTAAGAAACAAATAATACAAATTTTGCAGCGTCTTCCACAATTTCACAAAAAATGCATGAGGAGGGAACATTTTCCAACTCATTTTGTGAGGCAGTACCCTCATATAAAAAGCTAGACAAAAGTAATACAAGAAATAAAAAACTGTCAACCAATGTATTACACAGAAGTATTCAACAAAGTATTAGAAAAGAAAAAGAAAATTTCAGCAATCCATAAAAGAATAATAATACATCATGACCTTGTGAGGTTTAGTTCATGAGTGCAAGGCTTGTTCAACATTCAAAAGCCAATCCATGTGATTCACAACAACGAACTAAAGAAGAAAAACACGATTATTTCAATCGATTAAGAAAAACAATTTGGCAAAATTCAGAATCCAATTTCCTGATGACAATGATATTGAGGATCATTTCATATGTTTATTTGCAATCTGTATAATTTCTTTGGTGAGCTGAGTGTTCAGATCTTTTAACTGGGTCATTTTCTTATTATTGAGTTATAAGCATTCTTTGTATAATTTGGATACAATTCCTTTATCAGATATGCGTTTTGCAAATATTTTCTCCTGGTCTATACTTGTCATTGCATTCTCTTGATGTGGTCTTTGGCGGAGCAGACAATTTTAATTCTAGCAAGGTAAAATTTATATGCTGTTAGTGGCATATCTAAAACCTGATCACACATAAATTGTCTCTAATTTTTTTCCCTAGGAATTGTACAGTATTGTGTTTTATATTTAGTTCTATGACTCATTTTGAATTAATTTTTGTGAAAGTGTAAGGTCTGTATCTAGATTTATTTGCATGAATTTAGGAAATTCATGAATTCAACTTTTTTGCATATGGACATCCAATTTTTAGATTCCACATATAAGTGAGATCATGTAGTGTTTTGTTTTGTTTTCTTTCTTTCTTTCTGTGTCTGGCTGATTTCACTGTGTCTGGCATAACACATTCCAGGTTCATCCATGTTGTTGCAAATGAATAATAATCTGTTGTGTATATACATACATATCCATCCCATATTTTCTTTATTTGTCAGCAACAGAAGTAATTTCCTTATCTTGGCTATGGTGAATAATGCTTGATGAACATAGGAGTGCGGATATATCTTTGAGACCTTGATTTCAATTCTTTTGGATATATACCTAAAAGTGAAATTGCTGAATCATATTGTAGTTACATTTTTAGTTTTTCGAGGAATTTCCATACTGTTTTCTATAATGGCCATACCAATTTACATGCCCACGCACAGTGTCCAAGAGTTACCCTTTCTCCACCTCCTAACACTTGCTATCTTTCAAATAATAGCCATCCTAACAGGTATAAAGTGACAACTTATGGCTCTGATTTACATTTCTCTTATGATCAGTGATGGAAAGCAATCTTTTTTTTTTTTTAAAGATCTTATTTATTTGACACAGCGGGGGGGGGAGAGAGCAAGCAAGCAGGGGGAGCAGCAGGCAGGGTTGAGAAGCGGGCTCCCTGCTGAGCAAGGAGCCCAAAGTGGGGCTCGATCCTAGGACCCTGGGACCATGACCTGAGCTGAAGGCACCCAATTAACACCGACTGAGGCATCCAGGCACCCTACAAACCTTTTCTTTTTTTTTTTTTTTTAAGATTTATTTATTTATTTGAGAGAGTGCACATACAATTGGGAGGATAGGCAGAGGGAGAAAATCTTCAAGCAGACTCCTCACTGAGTGAGGAGAGCCCGACACCGGGCTCCACAAGGAGCTCCATCTCATGACCCATGAGATCATGACCTGAACCAAAACCAAGAGCAGGATGCGTAACCAACTGAGCCACCCAGGTGTCCCAGGAATTCTTTATACCTGTTGGCCATATGCATAACTACTTTGGAAGAATGTCCATTCATATCCTTTGGCCAATTGTTTTTAATCGGATTGTTTGTTTGGTTTGTTTTTTTTCCCCCAATTGACTTGTATGAGTTCCTTATATATTTTGGACATTAATTATTAGGTATATAGTTTGCAAATATTTTCTCTCAATTCATAGGTTGCCTTTTTTATTTTGTTGATTATTCCTTTTTCCGTACAGAAACTTTTTAGTTTGATGTAGCCCTACTTTATTTTTGCTTCTTGTTTTTTGTTGCCTGAGCTTCTGGTATATCTAAGATATCTAAGAAATCACTGGGAGACTGGTGTCAAGGAGCTTTCTTTGTATGTTTTCTTCTAGGAGTTTTACAGTTTCAGGTCTTATATTTGTCTTAAACCTATTTTGAGTTGATTACTGTGCTTGGTTTAAGATATGGATCCAATTTCATTCTTCTGTATGTGGATGTCCAGTTTTCCCAATTCCATTTACTGAAAAGATTATCATTGGCCCATTGTGTATTCTTAGTGCCCATATTGAAAATTAGTTGATTATATATGCTTTGGTTTATTTTTGGGCTCTCTATTTTGTCATCCTATTGGTCTATGTGTCTATGCCAGTACCATACTGTTTGATTACTATACTTTATAATATAATTTGAATTCGGGAAATGTGATACTTCCACCTCTATTCTTTCTTAAGGTTGGTTTGGCTATTGGGCTCTTTTGTGGTTCCATAATAATTTCAAAATTGCTTTTTCCACTTCTGCAAAAATGCCATCAGAATTTTAACAGGGATTATATTGAATCTGCATATCAGTTTGCTAGCATTTTATTAAGTATTTTTGTATCTTTGTTCATCAGAGATATTGGTCTGTACTTTTCTTTTCGGTGGTGTCTTTGTTTGGCTTTGGTATCAGGGTGATGCTAGCTTCATAAAATTAGCTTAAGAGTATTCCCTCTACTTCCATTCTCCAGAAGCATTTGAGAGGATTAGATCAATTTTTCTTTGAATGTTTGGTAGAATTCATCCGTAAAGCCATCTGGTTCTGGGCTTTTCTTTTTTGTGGAGGTTTTTATTACTTCAATCTTATCTATGAGTGGTGTATTTAGGTTTTTCTGGTTCTTCTAGATTCAGTGTTGGTTACTTGTGTGCTTCTAGAAATTTGCCCATTTCTTCTAGGTTATCCAATTTGTTTGCAAATCATTACTCTAATAGTCCTTTGTGATCCTTTTTGTTTCTGAGACATCCGTTGTAATGTCTCCTTTTTCAATTCTGATATTATTTATCAGGATCTTCTCTCTTTTTTCTTAGTCTAGCTAAAAGTTTGTTGATTTTGTTTATTTAAAAAAAGTTTTGTTGTTTTTTTTCTATTGTGTTTTCACTCTCTGCTTTATTTTATCTCTGATATTTATTGTTTCCTTCCTTCAGTTGACTTTGGGGTTAGTTTATTGTTCTTTTTCTAGTTCCTGAGGTATAAAGTTAGGTTGAGATCTTTCTTCCTTTTAATGCAGGCTTTATTGAAAGGTAGCATATCAAAATATGACACAGCATGAACATAATCTATTGTTCCTTCCCCTTGTAGTAAGAAGGAAAGTATGAAACATGATTTGACAATCCTTTGTTTAGAAGAGTGCAATTAATGGCTCTAAATATGCAAAACCTAGAAATAGGGACTTGGTGCCCAAAAGGTCTTTTGAAGCTAGACAATTTATCAGGATAGGCATTCAAAATGGGGGCCAGGGATAAAAAGAATTTTGATGCAAATCCTCAATATCAAAGCAAGGACTACCTGAGGTTGATTATTTAATGGCCACAAATACCTCCAATTCCAGCATGTACAACTCTTTGTGGTGTAGCATTGACATATCTCCCAACCAGTAGCAGAATCTCCTTCTTGACTTCTTTGAATAGGAACTGATCTTGTGGTCTATTTTGCCCAATAAAATGTGGCAGACATGATTTTGTGTACGTTCTGGAGCTTTGTCCTTAACAAGGCCATGCAGTTTCCATGGTCACCTTACTGCCATAGAAGGAAATCCATCTTGCCTACTGGAGGGGAAGAGACCACATGGAGAAGAACCAAGAGGCTTCAGACAAAGTTCTTCTTAGAGTTTTCAACCCAGCCAACACTCCAGCTAAATGCAATTGTGTGAGTGGATCTAGGCTAACCCAGCAGGGAAACCATCCAGCTAACCCACTGACTATGAGAAACAACTGCTGTTCCAAAATGCTTGTTTTAAGGTTATTTGTTATATAACAAAAGACAACCGATAGAACACAGTAAAACAGAAATATTTATGTTTTGAGGTTGAACAAACAATGCGTAAGCCCACTATGAGCTCTGAAATCCTGTTTTCCTAAGCCCTAAGGGCTTAGAAATTGGATAATTGAATGCAATTTGGATAAGTGAATAGAAGAAAGGAAGGTGTTGCAGGCAGGTAAAACAGCATGTGCACAGGCAAGAGACAGGACAGGGCACAAAAAGCTCCTTCTTTTGTGCATTTTTCTTCTCAGAAGTAGTTCTGTGTTCCTCTCCAAATCTTCCAAGATTTTCTTCTATAGGAGATATATTTAGTGTGTTCATTTCAGAGAGTAGAATTAGATTGTAAATTCTTAGGGGCAGAGAAATAAAAAGGAACCCAACAGTCGGTGAGTGTTTGTATGTATCAGGAATTCGATATTGATTAATCTCATTTAATCATCAAACCATCCCTGTGCCACAGGTTTTTGGTTTTTTTTTTCCTATCTCACAGTAGAAGAAACTAAAGCTCAAAGAGATTAAGTAACTTACCGAAGTTCACTGCATTAGTAAGTGGAATCATTTTGTTTGTTTCTATTCCAAAATCATACAATTTCCATAACCATTACCTCCCAGACTCTGTAAGCAATGCTTCTTTATTTCCTAGAACAATCCAGGCACTCTAAAATGTCTCTAAGATGGAATTCAGAGTAGGGAATCGTATATGACAGGACTTTCATTGATCTTTTACTCTAGTGATATTAATAGTTTCTTGTGCACAGCCCACTTCCATTATGTGTCCATTAATTCACAACTCAGCCATTCATTAATTCATTTAACAAACAGGTATTGAGCGCTTCATAAGTACCAGTTTTCTTGGCACTAGGAACACCGGGGTGAGGGGAAACACAAAGAAGCCTATATTCACTCTCACTCACAAAGTCTCTGACTCCTGAATGGTGAATTTTGGTCATTTCTTTGTCTTCACCAGAGATATCATGGGTAGTGGGATAAGCCCCTTTATCACTAAGTTGGCTTCTCACTCAATTGTTTCTATCTTTGCTTGGCCTCAGGACAAAACAATGGGGGTAAATAACATATTCCAGTCTCTTTGTTTCTCTTCAATGAATAATGGAGTACCCCTTCCTAAAAGGGGAAGCAGACTTTACTAAAAAGTCCTCGTTTATTTTTAGGGATTACAGTGACTAGAACATATATTTGTTACCTGTAAAACACTTACACGGAGGCTGGCTGGAATGATTTAAACTGGTCTTAAAAATTCAGTTATTCTATAACATATATCAAGGCCCTTGGAACTGAAACTTAACTGAAATGTGCATCTAAGTCAGACCACAGTCTCCTGAAGTTTCTATGGCAAGTTTGTCAAAAGTTGGAGAGTGTCATTTGTTCCCAGCTGTTTCTAAGGTTCCCAACTTCCACCCCCCCATACGTCGTCTGAGATTCTTGGCTGAGAGAGCTGTTTGTTTCCTTATTTAGCAAAAACTAGCACAGCTCTACTTAGCAGAGGGACAAGCTGGAATTTGCAAGTCTCTGCGATATCACCCAGGCAATTGCCAAGTTGTCACAGGTGTACACGACAAGAGCAGTGGGAAGAGTGAGCCACGGACTGGTGTGGACCTGGATGCTGGGGCCCCATCCCAAACGTTCCACACTTGTTCCCTGGTGCGTTAGAGAAAAGCTGCCTTCAGTGACAGGCAGAGGTGGGGTGGGGGTGGTGCGGGTCCTACTTGCAGTTTACAAGACATTTTGAGTCAGCAATTATAAGCAGAACTGTTGACAGAGAGTTGCTCGATTATCAAGCCACAAAGAAAAGAATGGCAAGAGTAACTCGAAAAAGAAATAAATCCAAACCGGTGAGTTTTCTGAAAAGCAGAGAATAAAACTGCGAGATTAGTTTTATTTTTAAAAGCTGCTGAGTTGGTCTCACTTCTTTGCTAACTTAGTCTCTTGATTTTTTCCCCCCCCTCAAGACTTGAATACCTGAACTGAACCGAAGGGGAAACGCAGAGGCTCATCTTACTGGTAGGTGGACAGGTGGCCGAACAGGTATGGCATTTCTGTTTCAGGTCAGCTTTATAGGGGACTTAATTGAATAATATCACCTCTCACTTTTTTTCTCTTCCCCCTCATTGATCAAGCTGCTTTTGAGAAAAGTGATACTTTGCATATCTGGCTAAGTGCTGTTAACAGCCTCTGCCTGCGGTTTGTTAAAATTAAAAAAAAAAAAAAAAGTGTGATCTTGCCGGAGAAGTAATTTGCTTCTCTCCAACCAATGATGGCTTGTACTTTATGCAAATTGGTATCTAGGGACAACAAATCCCATTTAATACATATGCATAGTTCATAAAAAAAACGACGTGAGAGAAAGAGGAAAAAAGATAAAGCAACGAGTCAGCAAAAGAACAGGTTCCGAGGAAATTTATTGTCCCAAATTGGACATTTGTAACAGATGATGTGAACAAGTGTTAACTTTGTTTTCAGCGCTCTTCACGCACATTCACTAGACATCACACAGATTATGTTTTAAGGATCTGAACTGTAATAAAAAAAAGTGTCTATGGGCTTTAGAGTGTTGTGTTCCATATGGTTAGGGAAGTACGGAGTTACTGCGACAAGCATCTTGTGAAGCTCATTACGCGCGGTGGTGTTAGATGCGAATTGCCGCGCATAGCTATAGGGTACGTACATGACATCCCACAGTCAGCAGATAGCAACTGGAAATGAAAGATATGAAGGCACAGGGTACAGCTTCAGGGAACATGTTAGACAAAACATCTGCTGGTATCAGAACACTGCATTATCAGATCATTGTGGCCATGAATTTTTTATAAAGACACTTTTTTTTTCTCCCCAAACCGCAACTTTGAAAGTGACATTTTGTGCAAAAAGTTTTTGATTGAAGTGTGATGTCAGGAGGAAGTCCGGTGCTGTGATTCATTGTGGAGAGGGCCCACCCACGTCGACGGCCCAAGGAAAGTCCTTTTTTGCAAAATGGGGCAGTATCTGCTAGCAAAGTCCACGCTGTAGTCCACATACACGGGAAGGCACAAACAAGAAAGTCTTCCTGCAAACACTGGCCTTTAGTACCACTCAGTTTGTGGAGCGGTCCATATTCTAGACATCCACTTAACACTCTCTTTTCTCCCGTGGATAGTGTTGGTCACCAGCTCCCATTAAGCAAGGAGGCCATATTCCATCAACTCACCTCTTGTGCTCTGCTTGTTAATGGCAGCCTTTAACAAGCCATTTCGTGTCTCCAGAAATCTTGCCATTTTTGCCCAAGAGTGCTCTTGCAAGACGTTCCTTCATTGCAGGACACATGCATGGATGAAAAACCAGTCGAGCTCTGATCTTTGGGAGTGTGTGGTGTGTACGTTAGCACTCCACAGTCCTTAAGAGAGGGTAAGATGATGGCTTGGAGAGAGGGAAGAAGTGAGGAGATGGTGCTCACCTTGAGAAAGGTCACAGGTCCTGATATTTAGGTCCCATTATAGGATGTCACATAATTCATATTGGGAGATAATAAAGTGCTTCTAAAAGCATGGTGACTTATGGAAGAACCAGACTATCCACAGCCATGTTTATATTAATGTGGCTCTGAGACATGCAATGATTTCACTGATTCAGACCACCCAGGCCAGGGGGTGAAGGGATAAACATATTTCTCTTGAAAGATCTAATGCAAAAGAGCAGTTAGAGAAAAAAGAGTTCAAAGACAAGTAGCAGGGCCCTGAAATGGACTCTAGAGAACTCAGAGGAAGTATTTTCCTTTACTGGTCGATCTTCAATTTAACCTTCTCTTCAGTAAACCTCTAGATTCCTCCTTCAGCCCATTCGAGTACTGGCATGCTGGATGAGATCAGAACGTGAGGTTGGGAAACCCTTAGGAGTCAGAATACATTCATTTATGGCCATAGATGTGCAGTAACATCTGTACAAGAGTTGGCAATAGTTCCAGATACAAAAGAGAAATGTAGAAGGTCCTCATGAATGAGTGAACCCCAGCTATAGAAGCCTACAATTCACAGTTCCACCACCAAGAATTCCATGCGTTCCCTCCTTTCCTCCATTTTCTCTTCCTTATCTCCTTCTTTCTTTCTTTTTCCCTTTTAGCAAAGGCAAGGTGGGAAAGAGGGTTTCTTTTTCCTTCATAATTCTTGTTCTGTGCTGCTGTATAGAAAAGATATTGATACACAGAAATATTCTCTGGGAAAGGGATATGGTTCTCTACCATTCCCTATGAGAGCTTGGATGAACCATCAATCTATCATAGGAGGACCTGAGAAATCATTCATTCATCCCTTCAACAAGTATTTCTTGAGCACCAGTTACTGTGAGTGACTTTTGCTAAAAGAACTTAATTATTTATGTTTACGTTCATTTTGTAAAAACATTAGTAAAAACTTAGTAATACTCAGAATAAAGGAGGAACAAAGAAAGTTAAGTAGCCCCGATTCTGTCTTTATCTTGAGAACATTTGCTGTTCTAAGTAAATGTGGCGTTGTGGGTTTTTTTTGATGTTTAAGGATATGGGGAAGACAAAGTCCTAGGGGTCACCATAAGTGCGAAATATAATACGAGGCACTTCTGCATATAGCTCCAAAGTATACGTACCCAGTGTAATATAAAGCCCAAGTAAACACATCCCAATGACCAGCCCATCACCAGCCCACAATCCTTGCCAAAGGAAGACAAATAAAACTGTATATCTGTAGACTCTGCATAGGATGCTGGAGGGTATCTTCTCTTAAAATTCATAACCATGAGCCAGTTATGACATGGTTATGTCAATCAAAACTCATACTACATGGGGTGTCAAACACATGTACACACACATATGCACACATGCACTCATGCATACGTGCATGAAGAATTTGGTAAAAATCCCAGGCTGGTGGCAGAAATGGGGCAGTTTTTTTCTAGTGGAACCCATATTTAATATAGGCCTTCAGAAATCCCTACAAATAAAGCTTCAAGAAATATGTACAAAATGCACAAGACGAGACACTATGAGTGAGAATCATTAAAATTGTGCACAACATAATCAGATAAAGACTTCAGTAAATAATCAGATATCAAATATAAAACAAAAATGTGTCATCAAATTCTAAGAGCAAATGAGAGACTGAAATTATTTTTAAAAATGTAAAGATTATAAAACATGAAAGTGTATTTGAACAAGAAGCAAACACAACTTCTAGAAAAAAAACACATAATTCAATGGGTAGGTTTAAAGTTGATTAGATATAAAGAGAAATTTGGGGGCTGGAAGATATCTCTGAAGAGAAGTAGAGATGTAAAGTATTTAAAAAGTTGAATCAATATAGGGGAATACAAAGTTCTAATATATGTTTAATTAGTGTCAAAAAGGAGGAAGAGAGAAGGGACTGAGGCAATATTCAAAAGCATAGTGCTTGAGAATTTTTCAGAAGTTATTTTTTAAAAAATACCAATTCTCAGATTCATGAAGCTAAATGAATCCTAACCATAAAAATAAATACCTAGACACATGAAAGTGCAGAACATGAAACACATAAACGTACTAAAGTACCAAGAAAAAAAAAAAAGAGAACCTTCCATTTTCGATGCACTGACAGCTAGCTTCTCAATGGTGACAAGGAAAGCCAGAACACAGTGTGATAATATCTTCAAAGTGCTCAGAGAAAACAACTGCCAACCAAAATTGCACGTTAATCAAGTACTTCTCTTTTTTCTTAGCTTTATTGAGATATAATTGATGTATAAGGTTGTGTAAGTTTAAGGGGTACAATGTGATGATTTGATATATGTATATATTGTGAAATGATTGCCACAATAAGGTTTGCTAACACATCCATCACCTTACATAGTTACAATTTTTGTGTTGAGAACTTTTAAGATGTAACTTTTAAGATGTACTCTGTTAGCAACTTTCAAAAATGCAGTAGAGTATAATTTACTACAGCCATTATGCTGACTGTTACATCTCCAGGCCTTAGCCATCTTCTTACTTATAACTTTGACCACCCTCATCCATTCCTCCAACACACTCTCTGCCTGTTCCTGGCAAAAACCAATCTACTCTCTTTCTATGAGTTTGGGTGTTTTAGATTCCACATGTAAGTGATATCATACAGTATATGTCTTTCTCTCTGACTTATTTCATTTACCATAATGCCCTCAAGGTCCATCCATGTTGTCACAAAGACTAACATTTCCTCTTTTTAATGGCTGAATAATATGCCATTATGCAAATATGCTACATTTTCTTTATTCACACATCCACTGATGTGCACTTAGGTTGTTTCCTTTTTGTTTCTGTAGATTTGCCAATTCTGGACATGATTAAAAAGACTTTTTTCGGGGCACCTGAGTGGCTCAGTGGGTTAAAGCCTCTGCCTTTGGCTCAAGTCATGATCCCAGGGTCCTGGGATTAAGCCCCGCATTGGGCTCTCTGCTCAGCAGGGAGCCTGAACTCTCTCTCTGCCTGCTTCTCTGCCTACTTGTGATCTCTGTCTGTCAAATAAATAAATAAAATCTTAAAAAAAAGAGACTTTTTTCAATATACGGTGTTTTGTGAATAATTCATTTCAGCGTATGATGTTTTTAAAGTTCATGCATGTTGTAGTATATATTAGTGCTTCATTTCTTTATATTGCCAAATATAAATCTGGTACATCCAATGAATCCCACTGGATGTAGTAGATTTCATTTATATGTTCACCAGTTGATGAACATTTGAGTTGTTTCCACTTTTGAACCATTACAAGTAATGCTACTAAGGACATTTGTATAAAACATTTTGTGGACATATTTTCATTTTTCTTATGTATTATACCAAGGCAGGTGTATAGAGAATTTTTAGGGCTTGGAGGTTCAATGGGAATTTTGGAACTTGAGATTCCTTAGGGAGGGTCTAAAGAATTAGGAGCTATTTAATATCAAGAAGTATTTTGAGGATATACAAGAAGACTTTAGATGAATTACTTGGGTTATACTGTCACTCTCTGTTTAATGTTTTGAGGAATTCCTGTTCTCCAAAGCAGCTGCATAATTTCATAGTCAGTATATTCAGGAGTATATGAGGGTTCCAAATTCCCCACATCCTCAATACTTGTTATTATATGTCATTTTTATTAACAACCATTCAGGTGAATATGAAGTAGTGTCTCATAGTGGTTTTGATTTGCCATTTCCCTAATGACTAATGATGTTGAGCATCTTTTCATGTGTTTATTGGCCATTCTTATATTTTCTTTGGAGAAATGTCTATTCAAATCCTTTGACTATTTTGTCATTGGGTTGCCTTTCTATTATTGGCTTGTAACTGTCAATTATATATTCTGTATACAAGTCTCTTATCAGGTATATTATTTACAAATATTTTCTCTCAGTATGTAGGTTACCTTCTCACTTTCTTGATGGTGCCCTTTGAAGCAAAAAAAAATTTAATTCTGAGGAAGTTCCACTTGTCAATCTTCTCTTTTATAAGTTGTGGATTTGGTATCATAGGTAAGGTATCATAGCTAATAATAAAATAGCATATCATTGCTTAATCCAACGTCATAAAAGTTACTCCTATCTTTTCTTCTAAGGGTTTTATAGTTTTAGCTTTTGTATTAAGTCTATGATCCATATTGAGTTAATTTTTCTATATGGCATGATGTAGGGAGTCCAAATTTATTCTTTTGCATGTAGCTATCCATTTGTCCTAGAGATAAACTTTTCTTTCTATTTGCTTTTTATTTGAACCATGCGAATGTATTCAGAAAAATATTTGGGTAAGTGAAAAAGATAACAATTCTATTCACAAAACAAAATAGAATAAAATCCTTATTCTGTCACTATCATTGAAGAATAGATATGATCCGGTGTTCTACAAGCAGGTGTCATTTTATCCCTTTTTTTTTTTTAAATTCCCCAGGTTTTCCATTAAAGGAAGGATTATCTAATAATGTAATTTTAAAAAATAGCTTACAATATATATGTGCAATAGAATACTCTTAGTAAGTTAAAAAGAAAAAAGGAGATGTTTCTACATGCATACATATGGAAAGCCTCCAGAATACATTGTGATAAAAGTAAGTTATAGAAAAGTGTTTATATCATGCAAACATTTGTGTGAAAAAAATATATAATACATGCATGAAATGTATAGAATAATTATGTAGGGATCTATCCAGAATGATAGTCAAGAAACTGACAAAATGCATGCCCAGATAGAGTAGTAGGTGTCTGAGGAATAAAGAGAGAGATGAAACTTTTTGCTCAGTGTTATTTTGTATCTTGTGACTTTTGAACAATGCATAAGCCTTAGATATTTAAAACTTAATAAAAGTTAATAAAATTGCCTTATTAACTTTACTTAATTTTAATGGAGAACATCTTTCCAAGTTTCATCTGAGATACTGACTGTAGAACTCTAAGATATTTCCTATTAAATGGTATGACTAGGGCTGCCTGGATGGCTCAGTGGGTTAAAGCTTCTGCCTTCAGCTCAGGTCATGATCCTAGGATCCTGGGATCAAGCCTTGCATTGGGCTCTCTGCTCAGCCGGGAGCCTGCTTTCCCACCACCCCCCCCCAACCCTGCCTGACTCTCTGCCTACTTGTGATATCTTTCTGTCAAATAAATAAATAAAATCTTAAACAAAATAAATAGCATGACTATACAAATGATGCAGAAAAAGTTATCAATTCAAACTGCCTGAACATTCCAACACTTCAGCCAGAGACCACTCAGTACTGAGCAATGTTCAAAGAATACCCAAAGGGACCATAGACTCTTCTTAAAGAGAATTTGGGCATTAGCACACACTTGTTCACAAATCTCAAGACATTCAAATAAACAAACAAAAACCTTGCCTTGCATGTTGAGAGTTGTACAATTTTACATGGCAGCTAGCAAACTCCTCCAGGCCATAAAGCACATTCTTCATTGAGAAGACATTAGGTAAAATTATGGCTTCAGTGAAAGAAAGATATGGAAGTGTGAGAGAGTACTTTCTAACATTTATTTGAGGCTAATTACAGAGAGGAGAATTATTTATTCCCAATATTATGCTTCTCACCTATCACCATCCCTTTAGCTAGCAAGTCTGACGGACCCACTGATCTGTTCTACCATGACATCCCCTGATACTCTCAAACCAGTTTAGAGATGATGTCAATGCTCCCTCAAAAATGGCCATTTCAAATGATGCTCTTGTTACTCTTCCAGAATAAAAAAATGTATATCCCCACGTTTATTATAATGCCTTGACTGCCCCCAGGAATTTTAATGTCTGACTTACTGTACCTTGAGAACCACTATTTGCTAGTCCATATTTTATTTTTAAGTTTATTAAAAATAAAGATAAAAGCTTGATGTGAGCAAAGCATACTTGGCTGTAAAAGTCCAGTTGCTCTTACTTTGGACATTCTGAAGTCTTATTATCAATTTGCTCCAAAATCCAGAAATGCCCATATATTACAGTGGACACCTAACATCAAATTGGTTCATTCCTTTCAGTTGAAAGCCTGAGCTTCTCAACTGCAAAGTGCAGGAACTTAGGTGCACCTTAATTCTAAAAAGTCAAAAAAATTTACAAATGAAGTTACCTCCTTGTTAAGTTCCATGATTGGGAACAAAGAGATGGCCTTTTTACATATTACTCACCCCACTGCTGAGTCTGTCCATCTACAGACTGTGTTGATGATGTCACCAAGACAAAGGAGTGCATTTAGTCTAAAAAGCCAACTTGAAAAGACATTGAAAGGTTGGAATTATGTATGGCAGAAGACAATTATGCAAGCTAAATGATTCTTTAATTAATAATGAGATCCATCACAGGCTAAAGAGAAAGACTTACAGGAAGGAAAGCTTTGTGATTTACTCAGTGTGTGTCCATATGTGCCTGCAGTGTATATATTTGGGATATGAATGATACATGCACAGTGTTCGTACCGTGGCATCTGAATCTACATGCTTGTTGTCTCAGCTCATGACTCATTTATACACTGAGTGGGTGAATATCTAGAATGTAAGAATTGTCTCAAGACATAGAATGCATTTCCTGGCTCCTAGAGCCATATGGTTTATTATTAGAAAAAATTTTGAATTTCATTGATTCATAATCTATGTTCCCTTATTTTCAAAATATAAGTAGTTGCTTTATACTGGCCATATTTAAAACCTGTAAATGTTAAATCAAAACATGAATGTGCATAAATCTCTTCATGTATGTAAAGTCATACTAATATATCGATGTAAATGCATAAACTAAAAAAATAATATTTATTTGACTTTAAATGTTTCCCAGTCTCTGGATGAACAACTGCTTTAACCAGTTATATTTGCTTCCAAATGTGTTCAGTATGACTCCCTCTTCACCCTCCTCCCTTCCTCTTAGAAGCCAGCAAGGATGGGATATAAGGAAAACGGGGAGAGAGAGCTCTGACCCAAACAGCTACAGCTTTATTAGGGGCAAAGTTTCATTTTATATCTTGTTTTTTCCAAAGTATTGGTTAATTGAACATAACAAACAAATAAATAAACAAACAAAAAAGTGTTCTGTGGCTCTAAATGCTCTTAAAACTACCATTAAAAGGAATCTGAAACAAAACTAAAGTGGCTTCTTATGCTATACACACGAAAAATTTGACATAAACCATGCTATATAGAACTACAGAAAAGAA
The DNA here is from genome assembly GCA_004024625.1 of Mellivora capensis. NCBI lineage: Eukaryota > Metazoa > Chordata > Mammalia > Carnivora > Mustelidae > Mellivora > Mellivora capensis. Next base: position 363 of record PISX010000228.1, on the reverse strand, counting down.
ATCTTTGGACAATTTTTAAAATAATTTTCTTATTAAAATAAAGCTGATATAAGAAAAACATTGGCAGATTTAAAATATATGAAACTTCTATATAGCACAGAAAAACACTTTTTTCTTTTCTTTTTTTTTTTATTTCTTTTCAGCGTAACAGAGTTCATAGTTTTACACCACACCCAGTGCTCCATGCAATGCGTGCCCTCCACAATACCCACCACCAGGCTCCCCCAACCTCCCACCCCCCGCCCCTTCAAAACCCTCAGGTTATTTTTCAGAGTCCATGGTCTCTCATAGTTCATCTCCCCCCCAATTTCCCTCAACTCCCTTCTCCTCTCCATCTCCCCATGTCCTCTGTGTTATTTGTTA